>JARQTJ010000052.1:319323-347409 GCA_030142635.1 Trachelus troglodyta
ACTCGCTGTTTAGTCATTTCGCGCGCCTATCCGTTGACTCCCAGAATTCTCTCTCATCGCCCCCATGTTCCCCTCTAACATTTTCAGTGCGCTGAGGCTGAGCCGCCGGGAAATGTGTAAAACGGCCGTGGTGAAGGATGGTGGAGCGGGAAAGCCGCGCCTGGCGCCCAACACTTAGATTTTCGGATCTTGGTTTTCGATTTCAGCACGTTGGGAGCGGCCACGGATTATTTGCAGGCGACGCCGATGGACGGCATACGTCACAACCTAAAAGCTACCAGTAGCAGATTAGGCCCGCGAATTGTGAAGGTACGTATATAGCACAGCTTTAAAGGGGAATGCCACTTTGAAAAATTCAAATTTTTTGTTTACATTTTCTTCAAGTATACATATTCAAAAATATGTCAAAAAAATTGTCAAGTCAAGATTCCGAAAATTGACTGAGTTACTGTCAATTTAGTGAGAACAGGTAGCGCCAATTTCTACGAGCTGTATCAACCAATAACTTGGAGTCCATATTTCCAATATATGAAGATCTCTTAACGTGCAAATTATTGGAAAGATGTGCTGACGGATTACCCCAAAATATTAATGAATGCATTAATTCAATAGTGTGGCAGATATCGACAAAATCAAACTCCAGTTGCTTTGTTATTGTTGGAATTCCATTGTATATTTCAACAATAGCATTTAACGAAGGTGCACAGGCCATACTAAAAATTATGGAGTTATTGTAAATCAAAGTTAGGCCAACACTCTACTAGTACTACGTCAACCGTACAGTCAACCGAGACAGTAAGCTGGTGGAAACCGCTGACAATCGCACGAATATGGTCCATAAAAATTGAAGACCGCAAAGAGCAACACTGAAAATGCCAATGAAGAACCATCATATGCCCCGGAAATAGATAGTTTCACGTAAATATCAATATATAAGCTAAAACTTTATTTTATATCAAGAAAAACGCAACGAAAACTTTAAACGCGTTTTTCACGAAACGGCTTTTTTCGAGCATGTTACCACGAATACTCAAAGACTAATGAAACGATAGAAAAAATTTTTTTTTTTAATTTTCATAATCGCAATAACTAAGTATGTGCGTGGCCGATTAACAAAATTTTGACAATTACTATTCTTTAAATCCGCTTAAATAAAAAAGAAGTTCTTAAAAATGAAATATTTTTCAAACCGCCGTCATTTTGTGAAAAGAAAGCCACGCATAGCGATAGCTACATTCATTAGATATTGAACAGATTTTCATTTTTTATTTTCAGATAACTCTTCACCAAAATTTCGGTGGGACAATAGAGAGGAATTTTTTTATCGTTACATAGAAGCTTATAACTTTGCAAATTTTTAATAATTTCCATTAAAAATGGGTATTGAAATAGTTGAATATATCAATAAAGTATCCTTTACCCGATCCTTGAACAATTTGTTATATCTGTAAAAAAATTGCCAAAAGTTAACAATTTTTTGACCCGTCACAATTTCCTCTTAAACACCGCCAATGTACGTAATTCCCTGATCAGAAATGGGAGTGCGTTCCAAAACTTAACGCCAGAAACCAAGACCGAATTCTATAAGACAGCAGTACGGTCAAGAACTTCATACATTTCAAGCAGATGCGAGCGAGTATTGTGAGTGGACGTGGACCTTGACCATGCAAATAGCAATCCTTCGGAGCCGACAGCAAAAGCGACCACCTGACAAATAAGGGGGGGGGGGGAGAAAAGAATTCGATAGATCGAACCCAAAATCATCATATGGTTTATAAATTATCTAATTAATGTCAATTTAACTCTGTGTAATTCTTCACATATTCAATTTTGTTACTATAAGTATGAACTTCCGTCGCCAATAGATGGCACTACAATCGAGCTAGTCAACTCAAATACACAAATTGAAGTCAGCTCGTCGATTGGATGCCTCTGAGAAAAGATTTTAAGTGGTACTTTTGAGGTGACTAGCCTTTTATACATTACACTGCTAAGCATTCGATGTCTAATTCATAATCGTCGTTATATGAATTATAATTCTATTTATTATTAATAGATTGTGTAAATTTTCTAATTAATGTATATAATGAAATTTACAACACAGTCCAATTTGTAAATACTAGTTCGTTAAGTCACAATATAAATGTCTTGCATAGCTATACAGTCTTATTGTCAATATAAAGAGGATATTAAATGATTATCGTAATGGATTTTAATATTTCTCCCATCTACGCGATGTCTACTGAAATCACTTAGCATAGAATGCAGAAAATATGCAAAGCGTATCCTATGAGATTACAGACCAACCCTCCTCAACGGTATCCGATGCCTGGGCGTACCAGTACTAATTTGCTGACCTTTCGTTGTGATTATATTACAGCATTTTCAACATGGCGGCAGCGAAAATGAGTCTTGATTTTGCCCCGGATCGTTCTTACGTAACAGAATCAATGGTGCAGATTCTTTAGCAAAGTAAACTCGCAGTGCTTTGCCACTGCTGGAACTCATTGATTAATCAAGGACGTTTTCTACAGCCTTGAGAAAAAAGTTCACTTTTCTCAAAGTATTCGTAGATCGAGTTACATATATTTCATTCAATTTTTCTTATCCATGCTTCATAATCTGAAATTATTCAAAAAAATAAATCAAATATAAAATTCTCTAGGTGTGTATTGAAAGATTAAAAATTTTTCATTAGATAAGTGTAGTATAATATTATTGTTAATTTGATTGCCGATGGTCTGAAAAACTTGTAAGTTTTTCAGAAATTATATTTAAAACGTGCATCATCTGATTTCATTCAAATCGCAATTTGCAACGGGATACTTCCAAGCCGTTCATCTTTTCGTTATATATACCAGAGAAAGTAACCAATTCGCTCGAGCCGCCATCGTCACGAGTACAATTACACACAATTACAAAAAACATGCGCATGGAGGAGATACTAGTCTATATTTCATTGTCTGTGATGAGTGTATGTAGAAGTGCGGTTGAGCAAAGACGATACCTGCACGAAATCGTGATCGAATTTAAAAGAAAAAACTAGAAACAAAAGGTTGGAAGAATCGAACTGCAATTACTGAAAAACAAATTAGTTTTAAATATACATAAATTTGAAATTTGACATAGAAACTATCAATGTCTGATCATAAATTCGTACAAATTAGTGTTTCCTGTTACATAATTTAAGCGATTCAACCAATTTTTAGCTTTCAGCAAGATAGAAATCGAATTAAAAAAATTCAATCTACTAAATATTTATATAAAAGTGATAAATTACAATTCAAGCAAATGTAGTGATAATCAATAAAATAGATAATTTATAATTAGGTGAGACGAGTCATAGTTTTTTAATCTTTTGAGAAACCTCATTTTCAAAAATGTGAGTTATGCTCATGACATTTGAAAGTCAGGCTTTTGATACACAGATGTATGAACACGCACATCTTCATTAGGCCTGTTCTGAACTAGCTCACGGCAAAATTCAAAAAGAACCATCGACATTTCGTATTGCTAACTGTCAAGAGGATATCTAAACCAAAAGGAATTAATAAGAGGAGTGAAGGATCATAAGATTTCTATAAAGAACTGATAGCCATTATTTCATGATCGACGGATCGCTCTGTTCAAATTCAATTGACAATATAGGAACAATCATCGATCGCTCCCTTTCGTATCTCTATGTATTATCTTACGTACAATAGTGACGCAATATTTGGCACGTTGAAAAAAAAGGTCGCGTCGTCAGAAGTTGAAAGTAAAATCAACTATTTGAAAAATAGTGAGAGCAGCACAGTAAAAATTGCATGTTTCATAACGAAATTTTACTATTAAACGATCAATGTTATCATTCAATGCTACACATATTTCCGCATTACATCAATATTATAAATACCCAATAAATTAGGTAAAACCCAACACCAATCTGCTGTTCGTTATAATTGGTTAAATATATGTGCCAATTAATTCCGTATAAATTTCCATGACAGGAATGTATTTGTTGTTAACGAGTAAGTCGCTCGAACTTGTGCAAGATTATGACAGAATAATGTTTATAGGTTGATGCGGGTGACAGTTCATTACCTGGCACACATACAGGGTGTTTCATTCACAATAATATTTCTCATAGTAACTATTCAATCAGGAAACCACATGTATGATGCAAGTATGTATTATGTATATCAAAATGTCACGTGTCGTCAGGATGGAATTTCGAAGTGATATTTTCTCCTGACAAATTTGCGATTATTAATCTCGTCCGATCCAACATCGTCTCGTACCACGTGTGTATATCCGTTCCATGAAAGGACCGGCGTGCACGTCCTGCATAAGTTTAAAATCAGTTTGGTAAGATAGCCTCAAGACACGTGTGGTTCGATCTCGAGTGTCGGAGAAATGGATCGTTCGAGTCCGACGGTCTCTCTAGTGATCTTATCGCTCGCCTAGTTGAGCCATACGCGATCTTGTACCTATGTACGTAGGTACACACGAGAGAAAAAAGAGACCGTTCATCACCGTTAAACGGCATTAGATCAGTTCCCAATCGACAATTAGATCGCTGCTAGCGGCGTTAGATCGGGGACGAAGCGAACGATTTGGCCTTTCGACGGCTAAATATAATTTTTTTCTGTTCATTTCATTCGGCTCTCTCAATTGTCTTTATCGGGCAGCATGGTCGAGATAATGGGGGAATGTGATTAAAAAAAAGGAAAGGAAAAAAAAGTATAAAGAACGAAGCGATCGTCATTAATAACATGTAGCTACTGATGTAAAATTTTGACATCGGGGTTGGAATTACATAATCTTCTACAGGTACCTGAAATGATCTTCCGCCAAGGATAACCTATTCTTTTTTTTTCTTGTCTTCAATCTTTTCTATCTGTATACCCAGTCAACCGCGCGCGTCCCACGTTTTGTCGCAATTTATAGAAAGTACCTACTTACTCCTGGAGCGACCGCAGGAATTTAATTATAAACTATTAAAGGCTCTGCGCACCCGAAGGCTTTTATTTTGTAATTTGCCGAACACATCTACTGCGGGATGATGACTCGTTCTTGCACCCGCGAGCAAATTCTTTCTTAACCATTGTTCTTGGTTATTCGTGCATCCAACGTCATCGCAAAAAGAAAACAAGTCCTTATCATTATTCAAGTTTGAAAATTCTGTTCAATTAATTTTTGTTTCAACGTGACCCCTCGCTAAAACATCATAAGCTATCATTTTTACATCCCTCTCACTAAGCACTATTTCGTAAGGTTCCTCATTATTACTTTTGAATGTACGGGACACCCGGTACGTGGAGAGCTTATTAGCATACTTTCAGCTCGCACAATCCAAGCTTCGTTGTACGTATAGTGGCGAATTTTTGTATAACTCTTTGCATTTGGCGAATGTAAGAGTAACGCGTGGCTACGACTATGCGTTAGCGATACAGTGTGCGCGTGTGACATTTCAGAAATGTCTCCTGTCGTAGAAGTAGGTTACCGTAACGGCCCGGCAGCAGTCTGACAACTATGCC
The DNA here is from genome assembly GCA_030142635.1 of Trachelus troglodyta. Lineage (NCBI taxonomy): Eukaryota > Metazoa > Arthropoda > Insecta > Hymenoptera > Cephidae > Trachelus > Trachelus troglodyta. Next base: position 324,843 of record JARQTJ010000052.1, read on the forward strand.
AGGGCTTAGTTGCAGGTTGAAATGCACGCCTACTCTATGCCAGTGTTTAACGCACGTCTAATCGCCTTCAGGTTATTCTTATCAGATATTTCCCACTTCCTCCTTCTTCTATTTTTTATCACTTCGCAAAAATCACCCATTCCCTTATACCTCGTCGAAGCTTCTCTAAGGATTTTATATAACTAACAGCGAGTGACCTCCTTAAATCAATCTTATTACGTCTTAATACATTTGACAAACTATCGTGAGTTTCCCTGTGTTATGTAAAGATCATACAAAAACGAAATTCATTTCCTGGCTGTAAAGAACGATGAAATTGCTAAATTTCTTTAAAAATGGAATATTCTTGTTGCATCGTTTTTTATTGAAATTTTCACGTATCGCATTTTTGATATAGTGGATAAATATTTTCCATTAAAAAAAAAGCTGAATTTTTCGTTAATTTTCCCTATGAAATTCACGATAAAATTTACCATAGAATCAGTAACCGTGGGATGTCGTTAAAATTTCATTACTTATTGCTTATAACATAGGATATTTTGAGTGGCTACAAATAAATTTTACAGTGCACACGGTGAATATTGTTACTTGCAAATTTTACTGCGTTTCACAATGTCAATGATTTTTGTGGTTGATTTCAAAGGTATGAAAAGTACAGTGCACTCCACGGTAAAATTGAATGTAGCGCACGAGATAATTCGGCTGTTTTAGATCACTTTTTAAATTCAACAAGGTAAAAGTTATACTTTTGCACTACATATTTTCAAGTATGAAAAATTTTACCCTACACTTTAGTAAAAGCTGACGTATCATGTTTACTTTTTAGGATGTTTTCGTGAATTGTTCTTAAATATATAGGTAATATATTATGATGTCCCTTGGTTACCGTGATTTTCACAGTAAATTTTAATGAAAAATTCTCTCCGTGTAGGCAAAGCAAATTGTTTATTTTTATTTTCATCGAACGATCTACAGTTTCCTTTTGCAGGGGCAGAACTTTTGCGGTACGAAAAGGGGAACGTGAGATTAAAGCGACACGTATGATAAGTCCCAGGACAAAGCAGGATAAGACAGGAGATTCGTGAAAGGTGGAGGGTGTGGCTGAGCATTTGCTGCGGCTCGGTGGCTCAGTTGCTCACTTGCTCACTTAGTTAGTTAGTTACTGTGTTACTCCGTTGATTCAGTCAGGAGAATTGCGAAACTAGCGCTAGCTCGCTCTCGAATCGAACGGGCTTCAATTATATTCGCTAATTCGTTCGCAGCCATTACGCTCTAACGGACGTTTACAGTGAGAAAATCTCTCCTGCCGACGGAGCAGCGGGAAGTCGAAAGGCTTTTTCTCCTGTTTCTATATATCGCGCCAATCGATTGTCGGTCGATTATTATCGATCGATTATCAGTAATTTCACTAAACGATCGGTTACACAGGGCATTGGTGAACTCTAATTAATTAAATCGATAGTAATGACTGAATCACGACAGAGAGGGTTCGTCAATTTCTGGACCTGGGCATTGGCGCACTATTATATTTGCGCACTATATTCATTGCAGCTATGATAAAGATTATCAACGATATGTTTTTTATCCAATGATAATTGTATAAGGTCGAGATTCAAAATATGTATGGTCCTTCATGATACATTATTTACATTTTATTATATTCCGACGAGTAGCTCAATTTCGAAGATTTTGGTCATACCAGCCGTAATCCATATTGCATCTGGTTTTCTCAATCTTGTATTCTTCTATAGAAGATCCATAGATCGCTCACTGCTATATCGGCAGGAATACCGTTGCTCGTTCCTTGAATTACATAAATCGAAACTGGCAGCAACGGTATCTTTGCAAACTTAAAATTGTTTGATAACGATTTTCGGACTTGTCGGAGTTATGACATCTGGACTCTATTAAATCTTGAGTTACGAAATTCCAACAAAAATTAAAATCATTTACCTCTATCCGATACTCATTTAATCTATTAAAAATGTTCGTCGAATTTTTACTGCATTCAATTACTGTTGAGATATGTATGTGTAATCGTTATACGGTTAACACGAAAGACGACAATTAACAATTTTGAAATATTTTAATTATTACAATACATTTTTCTAAACACTGAAAAACAAGTATTATAAACTTTGAGCATAATAATGGCTTTTTTTGTGCAAAATGGCTTTCTGAATAATAAATATTCATGAATACAATATATGCATATGTGCCTCTAAATCTTTATTAGTCTCATATAAATTCTCATTTATGTTATCCTGTTTCAACGCCATTAATACATATGTTAATACGGTCTAATCATTAAAAGTGTTCACAGTTACTTTTACATATCCTGCCTATTCCAGGATATGTCCACAGTTGAAAAGAACATAACTATAAGATCTATTCAATTCCATTAAAACCATCTAGTAGTTTCGAACGCGTTGATGTATAAATGCGTACGCGATTAAATGGAAAGTAGCGTACCGATCTGCAGTCAGCTGATCATCCTCGTGAAGCGTCAGGACGCGGCGCGTCTGGAGTAGCGCGACCATCGAGAAAACTGCGCTCCCGAGAAGCTTCCAGGTTATTTCCAACTTTCCTTTTTCATTAGTGTGTAGAGCGTATGACTTGAGTCTCCTGATTATTCTGTTGCCAAGAGCATAGATAGTCGATAGATAATCAAGACGAAGCGTCATAGTAGCTCACAAGGAATAATGGCATGAAACCTCTGAAACCTGATTTGTAGATCACGATAAAAAAATTTTCTTATTTTCCAAGTAACCATCAATCCATTCAACTGATCAGTTGCCCCCAACTGACACTGTTATATACGAACGATTCTTGTATACAGAGTGGGGCCCAAGATCTTGAGGAACGGAAGAAGAGGACAGCTGGGTTTCTGTTAGGACTCTTTTGCCGCTTAATTATAAAGATATTCGATCCTCGATGCCGGTCGAGCAGGTTTCTTCCTTTCCAGCGTGATACTCGCCTCGAAGCACTAGCATCCTATCGTTTAAAAGTCATAGAACGGGATGTCATTAAAGCGAATGGATCAAAAGGAAGTAAACGAAAGCGGTGTAGGTGGCCATCAATTAAATTAAATGGTATACCTGCGCTCAATGGTAAACCTGCTCGTCGAGAGGTTCGCCTTTGGTCCATTCCTCCTTCTGCCAGCGACTTTCATTTTCGTTTTTCTCCCCTTTAGTTCTTTTTTATATATAATTTTCGTCTCTCATGACGTCACTATGTCCAGGTTGTATATCTCATGTGCGCCATGGTTAGAATGTGAATCTTTTAGAATACATGAGATTAGTGACAGCATTAAAATTAACGTATCCTATAATAGAATTCGAAGAACCGCTGTCTGGAAAGATGAACTTCGAATACCTAATGGTATCGATTCATTTGTTACTATATCCAAATTTAAATTCAGGCGAAATCGTGTTTTGGACTTTTTATCTCGACAGCATGTCTTTCTTTTGGTGAAGGAACGTGATATTCGTTTCGTGAGAAAACGCCTTCGCGTGCAGTCATGCAATTGAGTGTAGGCTGTGCAGGTGACCGCGGCCGTCAGCGAAAAATGCATTGTTGCGAAAACACTATCGTACCTTCTTATGTAATTTCAGTGGATTCGTCTGAGGAGCGAGGGCATGTTTCACGAAAGACTTCATTAACAATAAAAACAAATGATGAGGAAGTCATCGTCTCTTCATTGTCTATTGCGTTAGCAGTTATTACGTAACGATAATGGGACGTTATTTCAAACAGAAAATATTCCCTATTTTTAATTATGGATCTGGTAGCAACACCTTAAACTTATTAATTAGAACTTGAACAAATAATACAAATTATGATCCTTTAGATATCTAATTACCTTTCTGGTTGCAAGTATTTTCGTTCGAGCAGGCAATAGTTCGCATTGCAATTTATGTAAAATTTTAACAAAGGAATCTTCCGAAATTAATAGTACATTGCGAAACATTATGAATTTCAACTATACTGCCGTTCGTAATGAAAAAACTTCTTTGAAATGTTTGTTCATATTATTAATGTACTTATGCATGGAATAACTAAAAAATGAAGCACATTAATGTACATACAATTGAAAAGTATGTTGTCGAGAGTGTCATATACGTATAGTACGTCCACGAGTTCAATAGTTTTTTAACAAGTCGAAAAATTATAAAATCTTTAATTAACCTAAGATAATTTTGCATAAATTTATATCAGAAAGCATGTGGGAGCATCATTTTGCACTGAAATATATGTAGGATCTCCAAAAAACATGGAGGCTGGACCGGGAATCGAACTCAGGTCTTGTGCTTGCCGGACGGGGTCCCTACTATTACAGATAAGTGCACACTCCTACCTATATTATATTTTTCTCCTTGATAAAATATTTATGTATTTCTGTAGTAAATCATGTGCGGCTTCATTGTGCTAGACCTGTCAGAAAAAAACTCATTGTATGTATGAACTGACATTTACCTATGTATATGTATGTCATATTTTCCATCCACGGTAATTTCCCGAATAAAAACAATATCACGAAATTATTTCACCTAGACATCTTCTTTAATTGCAAGATGCATAAAAGACGACTTCTATCGCAATAGATGTGATCTTAGATGTACAAATTGATTCTCGGCCTTTTTTGCATGATTTTGATGTTTGTTTACAAAAAAAACGAACAATCACCACGAACAATCAAAATAAGCCCCATTACTTTCTACATATTCTGCAGAATAGGTGTTATTCATTAAATTTTGAGCCCAAAACATAATTTGTATACCTAATAAAAACAACTTTTCAGCAGTACTTATGTTGGAGGTGCCACTCGTATGAACACATTCACTCCACTCGACAGCACCTCAATACATAAAAATATTTGTAAAAATCTATACATTTTTCAAATTATATAGTTATTAGAAAGTTCATGAACCAATTTCACAGTTTGATTTTGAGTATTAATCGTATTAATAGACAATACAAAAGGTTAAGAGGACTCCGGATTTCTCATTTACCATACGAGTAAAATTTCAAGGAAAGTCGTAAATAACAGAATTTTACAGAGATTCTTTCGTGCAGCGCAGTTTAGCGGACATTCTCCAAGGTTATTAATTATTTTGACACTACGTTTACAATCCGAGTAATCCAGCCCAAAAAATTCCGATGAGAAGTTGCTAAATGCTTTTAGCACGCAAGAATATTTTCGAGTAGAAAACATCTTGCATCTCAGAAAACTGGCGCAGAAAAACGAAACAAGTAAGAGCGGTCGCACAGTGAACAACGGATAAATAAGAAATGACCGATTGACAGAACAGAAGTGCGTAGAAGATCCGCAAGTGTCGCGTTGATCGGCATGGAATACTCTTGTGGAAATATCATTTCGTCGTTGCTAACCTAGAATAAAATGCGTACAGTATACGCGTGCGCACGTGCTTACAAACGTCTTGATAAAAACGCTTGTGGAAACATATCCATCAGATTTTGTCAATAATTCGAAATAAAATTAGCAAACTATGGAATTTGCGAAAGATAAAAACTATGTCCAATATTTGTCATGCTAATGAAAGTGAAGATTGCTTGCTGTAAGGTGTCAACGGAATTTCCCTACACTGATCATAAAATACCACCTGTGCAAGATCCTTCTCACTATACAGTTTTATTTGCACACTTTTTATCGACATTTAAATCAAATCTTATTTCATTTTATAACTCGTAACTTTTAAGCTTATTTTATTTCTTTATTCATTCCGAGTTGAGAACGCTTTTCTTATTATAAAATCACAACTTGTATTTTTTCTTTGTTTACACTTATTTCACTTTCTACCTCCTTATCAAACTGTCTATGATTGACGAGCGATTGAAAGTACGATTAGTTACTTAAGAAAGTGCAGCCCGATGAAGTTATTTATTCTTATAAATAAGTAACTTGTCAAATAAAAATACCGTTCATAGTAGAATTTCCTATTATCCGAGATACAATAGCTACAGGATAAAAACAAGTGTACAAATTCAATATGTAAAGTAAGATGCGTGGGTTTATCTTATATCGTGGCTTCTCTTGTCTGCATCGTAATTTTCTCCTTTATGTTATTATGTTGAATCTAAAAATAACCAACAAAAGGGAAAATACGTCAACACAGTTTCTAAGAAGCAATCAAACATAGTTTATCAAATATTCAAAGAAAAGTGTATCTTCTTTTTTAACACATGTACAAGGTTAAATTTTCAACAGAACAAACGGCAATACGTAATTAAGCCACGAGTACTCAAGTCAATCAGAAGATGGAAGTTTATGATAAGAGAATTTCTTGTTATTCATACTAACAATCTGTTAAGTAAAAAAATGAACCAAATTTCAACCATCGAATAAATGGAAAAACTAGCGCGTGTCAAGATTAGGAATATTTCTTAAAAATACTTTCCTATGGATCTTATTCCGGTACAGATAAGCAGCATACTTTGTTTTGTACTGAAAACAAGACAACTGATCGATAAGTTTTATAGTAAAAGTTTCGATTTTCTAATGCATAATATCAGAATAAAAGTAAAATTGCTATATTTTCTGCCAGTTAGTTACTGAAAATAACCTATCGTTAAATATCAAATATTTTAATTTGGTTCTGGTCTTTATTGATCTATCGATAACGTTCGCAATCGATAATATATTGATTCACTAAAGTAAACAAATAATACTTCATTAATTTTAGGGAATATTCTAAGTTATCTTAATTATTAATATTTATTACTCAATATTTACTAATGAGCCTAAGCGTATCTTCTCATAATGATCGTCTATGATAATAATGAGGCGGATATTAAATATCGCAATAATCCTTATTATCAGATGAAACTTAGACTTGCACCATATGGTAGTGTATACATGCTTTTAAGCTTGTATGTATACCTATCAATATATCTCGATAAAGCCTGAAATACACGAGCGAATTTTTATTTACCTAAATAGCATTTATATTGCACTAAACGGTAATTCTGCACACCATTGCAGTGGGGAGTATTTCGGAAATAATTTCCTAGTAAACGTAATTAACAAATGGCTTACTTTTTCATTCATTGCGTCCATTTTAATTATAATTTCATCAACTGCTTCAAGTTTACTGTGCATTTCTTTTTCACACCTATTGTCTGATTGATGAACGGTTTATACAATTTCTTATAATTTGCAATTAGTCATTATCTCAGGTCTTACAATTTACATGTACTCATTAAATAAGATTACATGCAAAAGAGTAAGGGTCTGTCGAATTATAAATACACTATAAGTTATTCGATTAATTAGAGACTCATAAATAACTCAGACGCTATGAGAAATGAATTTCACACACACGTTTTGCTGTATCAACGTCTTATGTAAGTGATGGATATCGAATGTTCCTTTTTAAATATAGATGCCAGAATTAGCATAGTTGACAGATTAAATTGCATAAGTTATAGTTTTATATGCCACTTTTGATCGACCTCATACGAGCCTTTGAAGGAAACCGTGGTAAACCTGAATACAAGTCAAAACTATAAATATCAATGAGAAAAATACCTGCGATCGTTCAACATATACATACATATATACTGATATAATCATCTTCGATTCGCAAAATTCGATTCGATTCGAAAGATTTTAACATATCCAATCATTTGAATATTTATATTTTTAAGTTTTAACATTTACGGATTAAAAAGAAAAATACATCTTTTCTTCAAGAGACCAAAACCTATACGCTTTCATGAACGAGACACAAATTTACAAGATGAAAATTTATGATTCAGAAAGATAACCGTAGATGACTACAGACTGCTAGTAAAAAAATGCTGCTCGTTAAAGTTCCGAGCAGAGATTCCAAGCCATTGCAGTTGGAACACTAACGAGTTTCAGTCACTGTAACGTTGACCAAGAAGATCGTCTAAATCCAGGATCATTAAATGAAATGTAGTAGAAACTACCAATGACTTACTTAATCTGCCACTGCATTAGCAATGAGAAAAGATGGTAAGAATTTATAATTAAATCAAATATTCATAATCATTGGATTTAAAAATTTTCATATTTAAAATACAGACATGAACTAGATTAAGCCATGTGATCTATATAATTACAATGATAAAATTTGCTCGCTTACACAATCTGAAAATTACATCTTGATAAGAACCTTTTTTTTTCGAAATTGTTCAAATTCCGAGTATAGTCAATTCTATGAAAAAGATTAATCTCAGAAGCGCAAATCCAAGAAAGCATATCGTATCTATAATATATGTATACTCGAGATCAAAATCAATTGTCACGAACGTATCATACTGACACAGTTGCTGACTATGTGTGTATATGCATAGGATACACACGACGGGTTCCTTCTGAACCGTGAAGCGGCATAAAATCACTAACAAGCAGCTCAGGCAGGTGTTCCCGGAAACATATAAATAACGTTATTCTGAATGTGAGACTTGATTACATAAGTACGCTCGCGATAACACAACGACTGTCAACCGGGAGTTATCTGTCTGTAACATGTCCACAGAAAATCTATCTGCAACCAATAATAATTCTTCGACATTTGCAGAATATTATTTCACGCTTGGAGAGTCACTTGAAAAGAGAATAGAAATTTTATTACATCGAACAGTGGGCAAGTCGTACTTTTTGCACGCGCAGCATCTGTATGACAGCCAGAACCAAGTAAATATAGAACACAATTAACTGTTATTAATTTTGCATATTAATAAAAAGTTTCTTCGATAACTCTAAATGTAGACGATATATTTTTTTTAAATTCATACCATTGTTTAGTAGCTTCCGCAAGTTGTTACATTCGTAGCCGGATAAGTGTAGAGACTCATAAAAAATATCCTTGAAAAATATGAGTTCTCATTTTAAAGCAAGTATTAAAAAGACTGATAAAAATAACATGCAACTTGTGTGGTAGTACCTGCCATTCGCGGAATAGTATGGAACCCAGCACCTCTTACAAAACACAGAAGAATAACATAAATGAGCATAAACTAACCTATAAATTACGACGTCAAATTCCTCAATTATCTCCCTATTAAGTAATACCGAAATAAAACATACGGTTCTACGAGTTTTCCAAATGTAAAAAGAAACTCTAACTTTTTATCGCGCAATACGAAAATGATTGCAGCGCATGAATACATTATGATAAAATTATCAAAGAGGGGAGCTGAGGGTGAGGAGGTGGCGGAGAAGGTTCGATAGGGTGTGCGGTTAGTGAGTTTGGTGAGAACCGAATAAGTGGAAAGAATGAAGAGTGAAGTGAAACTAGTGGCTGACAGTGAAGAGTGTAGGGGCATGTGATGGGGAGGAGAAAGGGGGGATGCCAGCCAAATCTGCGGGTCTCGAACACGTGTATTTACAGTTATTCGGCACATTTGGTTGATCAACGAAAGTAAGTATTTCTAACCTAACCTAACCAACTTTACTAGAGATCATTAACCCTGGCTACCTGTCAGTCGCGCAATTAATGCATCGTTATCTATGTATCTCGAGGAGACCATTTCTTTCGTTTGGTTCTTCCTACCTCGTTGAAACTTGCGTTACAAGAATTACGATAAATTGCAGTGTCCTGCTGTGATTACGTTAAATGCGATTGAAATGCTACTCGCCCTTTTTATTTTTAAACCCGTCGACTATATACTTATGTATAGAATTGCTGTATCTTGTTAGAAAGCAGGAAAGTATAATGCACCATATCATCGATTTTTAGGAATCGGTATACTCATTGTCTTCGATTGCTACTGTCAACTAGCGGATTTAATAGGTTTTATGTAGATTTCGTTCTTCAAGTTGTGAAGTAAACGCATTTTTTTCGGATCATTATTACCGAAAAGCAGATTTTTATGTACTGTGACGTGGCACTTTGATGCACGTTACGAATTAGGCAAATTTGGGCTACGTCGTGGGGCCCAATGGGTAAGAGAACGATTCGCGTGGCGTTAGAATGAATTTATTTGAAGAATTTGTATTGATTTTCGTCTAGAGAACTTTTTCTTTGTGTTTTGAGTTTATTAAACGGACTTTAGAGGATTCGGCAACAATTTTATTACTACGGGGCCTGAGAGAGTCGCCTACGGGCCTGGCGGAGCGCCGTGGTGGCCGAGCGATAGTAAGTCGGAGCAGACACTCTAGAAAACCAACTACGTATTCACGATCTTGTGTATCGAGGAAGTAGAGATGGATATGATTCCCGTCTCCGGAAAATAGGACTGCAGCCATCATAACAGCGAAAGATGCCAGGATCTAATTAATCGAAATCGTCGAAACAAGTCGATGTGTCCGCTCATCGAATTGTGCTAGGAGTATTATAGCGCGACTCTCGCGAAGGTTCCCGATTTAGGAAAATTGTAGCGTCACTCACGGCATGGCCTAACTCATGGATAGACGTGTTACCCATTTCCTATCGGTCTACATTGTTTATCGTATCGTTATCCGCCTGAATAACTAATAATACAGGATAGTGTGTTCTTGTGGATATTTGGAGTATCTGGACAACAGTGAGTGACGCTCAGGAGTGATTTGGCTATTATTTCAAGTTCCGAGATCAACCGAGCTGTCTATTCGACGTACTCTTACACGTCACTATACATTTTCCCGATCGCTCCGGATTCGAGGATTCTTATCATTTTTTTTCTTTCAGAAATAAATTGGATCCGTGATTGCATTTTGATTCCGATAGCTTTGTGCATGATAAAATAATTTCAGTAATTTTTGGTCAACATCCTCAATTAATTATTTTTCATTGTTATTTGTCGATCGATTCATGACCCCATCGCATAAGAGTTGACCAAAGATGAAATTTGGAGACAGTTAAACGGTACAGCTTCTCTGTAGCTGGCGCCCAAAATTTGGTATATTTATTTATTTTATCTAGACTTTTCAGGGCGTCAATTATTTGTCAATAGCATCAGGGACAGCGTCATTACGGTATATGAAAAAAAATCTGTAGTTGCTATGCCCGAAGCAAAAGATTCTAGTATAATCTATCAAGTGAATTAGGAAGTTTTACAAACGCAATGATTAATTTTGACAGAATTGTTATAATTTTTGTTAGAATTTATTATTGTTCAAATATTAATCTTTGCCCTAGTAATCGCGAGTACACATTTTTCAACGTGTATTATCATGCTGCGTGTTTCGTTGCAGACCTTCCATAGAGAATCAATTATGATTCGTCTAATAATCGAAAGTCATCTCGCAGCAGGAGTCATGGCGACATAAGGGGATGAAATGAAAGAGTCGATTGACTTGGGACAGCGAAGTGAAAAGGGTGAAGGGCAACGAAGATGGAGACCATTGGCGTAAGCGAATTATAAAGTGATATTATTCCCTTCAATATTTTAGACCAGGGCGAATGCTATCGTATTACGCCACTAAAATGGTTTATACCAAGATAACGTCGCACGGCGGCGCGCAGGTTTCACGCAGTGACATTTAAGAAATATAAATTGCCGGACTGACATTTCACTTATGTATATACTTTATATCCACCTCCCGACTACGCCGCACGAGTGTTATTATGTACAATTAATGCGAAAAGATTGTGACTGTCGCACCTCCGAACTTGCTCGGCATCGCCGGATGTACGACGCCCATGTTATTCGAGTACTTTTGAAAAACTTGAATACTAATCAAGCACGTTTTGCCTCTGCGATGCGTTACGAGACTCTAGTGAACCTAGCCTAACCTCTATTGAGAAATGGCAAGGCATAATCGATCGTAAATCGTTGATAGGGCATAGACGTGCATACTTATCTGGCCTCGAAGCTGACTATTTAAGTTTTTAATAGAAATTGCCTGTTCTGTATGTGGTTTTATGGTGTTGCGTTATACATATGTTCAGACGTGGTAACGAACTTTATTGTATTTAACTGATAGAGTATAGTATTTTATCTATCTAGTACGAATGAGTATAATACACGAGTGTGAATTTTGGTACACGAGCCGCTAGGCGAGTGCACGCATAACACGAGTCTTATAGTCATTCGATAATAGCTAGATACAACAGTTTTTGTAACAAATACTCAAAGAAAACCCCATCTGACCTTTTTTCACAAGAGATGGCACTGTTAACCTGCTTAAAGTATTTTAGGTTTTCCCTTTCTTGAAAATATTTTAGATGCTTATAACGTCGCTATCATACATTTTTAGGTAATTTCATAGTCATTTGTCCAAAAAATAATATTTTAGTTAGTACGTTAGTTAACTCTTTGTGATGTGTAGAACATCATACCATATAATTGTTACTGATGAATATGGGTAAATTTTGTATCTATATTGTACGATAATCAGTGCATGGTATTTGTCCATACTGACTTTTATCCTTGCTTGTATATACAAATTTTTTAGATTATCAGTCTACCTTTCAGCAGATATATCACATTGATATATACAAGTTTGAGAGACAATTGGAAATGCATATTCCATTTTACCATTATGTGAAGATCAATAAAAATTAGTTTTTTCATCATGAAATTGAGTAATGAATATTTGACTTTGCCTTCTCACGTTATCAACCGACGATTACAATAAAATCCGTGCTGTAATACTCTGACCCTGATTTCGCTATCACAACGGCTGGCACAGCCTCGTACATTTTTCAATCTCCAATAGCCAAACTTGAAACGATTGCCAATGGCTGACCTAATGGTTACCGTTGGTATTAAAGATTTGATCATTTTTGTGACGTATATGTAAATCCAAAACTGTACAAATCTACATATTTGTCTCCTATGCATTCAAGTCATTAATGTTTGATAAGCAATTGATTTCCATTGCTCTTAGTAGAAAATTCCTTCGGAAAATCAATAGTCCAACCACATCCTATCTAATTCTGTATAGGCTCAGTGGTGACCCAAGTAGTCCCTGAACTTTACGGATGAAAAATTCTACCAAGACATCATTTGATATGTGACCTATTATGCTGCTTACTCTTTCACCCCTAACTTGGCTGGTATATTTTTAAATACTATTATACGTAATGCATATCTTGTGCAAAATGTAGATACAATTATCAAACTATGCATTCATCGAACGGTCGGACCTTCTGTATCGTCAGCTGTAAGAGCTACCCGGGATTCCGGTATACTTATTGACCACTTATGTCAATAGAACTACTCCTACAAAAACAAACAATAGTTTTACAGGCTCCGAGTTTATCAGGCCTTGATAACTTATCTACAGTGTTGGCGACCAAGCCGCGTGAAAGCATTGACAATCGACCAAGGTCGACGGTCGCAATCGATTATCGTCGACGTGCCGACACGACGGTACTCGACTCTCTGTGCGGTGGTTACTCTTACAATTAGTATTAAAGAATCGCATGTTGGGTATCGCAGAGCAAGAGGAAGTTCGGGCATGTTAGAGTAAAAAATCTGATGGTGTCCATTTCTTAATATTATAGAATCGCCTCCGATTCGAAATCAATTTTCCCCCAGGTGTTAACAAAAATCGCGTTGCCGGAAATCGATTTTTCAAATTTATTTCCTCTACGTAAGTCAAGCATACCAGTTGGCCGCACATATCCCAGTCCCCGGACACTGTTATAAAAATTTCAATTTATTAGGCGTTTCACGAATCATAAAATAAATTGAAAGCTTGAGAAGGTATCTGTGATACTTAATTGATGTATAGGCTAAATGTCAAATACGGTCCCACGTGGATTTAAATAAACATTTATAGGTTTACCGAAGCTCTCGCGTTACGAAGACAGTTACAATTTATTTCATATGCAACGAGCTAAGGAATGGCGAAGAAGCATTCGCCATTCCTTAGCTCGTTTAGCTTTTATGTAGTTTCGTGATAAGTTATAGTTGTTTCTGTTTCGGATGAAGTAGGGTATCATACAGTGTCATTAAATTTCCCGTAAAAGCACTTTTAACAATATAATATTGGGACACGGAAAATCATATGCTGCACGGGTGCCCAGACTCGGTCCGGACTCTGGTACGTTCTTGCTTAGTTGTGTAGGCGTAGTAAGCCGACACCGCGTATTTACTTCGTGTCTACTGTTCAGAACAAAGAAAAACAATTATCTACTAAAAAATTTGTTAAATAGAGTAAATTAAAGGCAAATTAAAGCTTATCTGAAAAACAGCTTGGCAAGTACTTGTTATTAATATTATACATATATTTGTTATGGCTTGGCATGTACAATTTGTATTCGTAAAGTTATTTATTTTGTAAGTCTACAATGTCCAATGTAACTTTCCACCCCCCCCTCTCCTTCCTTGGCCCACCATACGAAAGAAAATATTTGGATATTTTTTTCAAGTCTCCGATAGAACCAAATATTCAAATACGTGTATACTGGATCTTTTAGTATCTAGACACCGGGACGTGATGAATGTCAACTGTGCGAAAATCAAGACATTTAGATTTTTCTAATAATATTTGGGCGTAAATAATGAAATAATGAATATTGCAATAAGGAATTATTGTCTTTTAGAAATTAGAAATCCCAACCTTCAAGTTTGATCAAACCGTCTACATGACAGTCGTGGTCTTTATGTGCCATATCATTATTATAATCGGTTCATTAGTTCAATATATTTTTCTTTACAATGCAATACTAAACAAATGGCACTTGGTTTTACATGAAATAACTATAATATATTCTAAAATAAAAAAATTAAATATAATTAGTGCAAAATCATACATACTATAGTGTGCCTTACAAGAGGTTTCATTGTTTTCGATATGTCAAAAAAAAAACATATCGGACTCGTGAAGCGATTATAGAATCTAAATACTGTTTTACTTGTGCGGCCACTAATACTGTTATACTGAGAAAAATGGAGTTTCGCTGTATACGATAGAATACCACAGTCTATCATAATGGTTCGGAAATGTGTAATTTTTTCATCAAATATGACTATCTACTCGTATGTTTGTCGGTATGTGAATTATTGCCATAATCTTTATACGTCTTCAGATTACCATTAAATTCAGGTATTGGATAAACAGATTTCGAGCATTTTGGGCTCGCAATTTAAAACTCATTTTTCTCCATTTACCTTAATATAGAAGCTGCTAAAAACAACCGACATTAACCCCTTAACTTGCGCGTGCGAGTTAATTCGAGCGCGCTAAACAGGCTAAACTGTACACACTCGAGATAATTCGAGCGGCGTTGTATTTTATGCTGCTATAATTAAAATAAAAATTTTGATTAATTTTATACTTCTTTATTTTTTTGCGAAGACAATGTTCTAAAGTGTTTTTTACATAAAAAAAAATTGATTTTTTGGCCGGTTTTTCCCAAAAATCTGTGTGTTAAGGGGTTAAAGAAAACTACGAAATAACAGAGCGTGTCTGCTGTTTGACGGTTATTTGCATAGAGTATTATTCGTTCAAATATCGTATTCGATTTACTGCTTTTTCCCGCGTGTCGGTTACCCAAGGAAAAAATCGGTGTTGTTTGGGCGCATCGATCACGTGTGAGCGTACATGTTCACATTTGTAAATATAATAGTACATATTATAAATAGGCATAAAGTAGAGTAAAAAGGAAACGTTAAATACTGTATCACGTTGAATGCGATACGTCATACGTAAACTGATTTATCGATAATTAAATATGAAAAACACCGGTTGCCAATTACGCTTCTTAATTACATAACGCGTTACTCCGTTTCCGTGAACGATCTGACCAGAACGACTGATACGTAAAGTAATTAATTTATAGTTACAGAAGCCATAACATTAGTATGTCATAATCATTGCGCTACCAAGCTCATCAATTCCCATAACGAAGGACACTTTGTCTTCTCAAACCGCCTATACTATATGCGTATATCCTAGTCTCATATATCGTATTGCACGGTCAATAAACTTTATTATAGCTGTAGCCATTGATATTACGAATATGACCAGAAACTTGGAAATTGCACTACTACACTTAATGCCTTCTAAAGCAATTAAATGAATAAAGTGTATAACATCACAGTTTACAAATTGGATGTATTTAATGCTGCTAGCGAATGAGCTTATTAGTTAATAAGAGATATGCCGGTATTACAGTAGATACTAGACTATTATAGCAAATGATGGAAGCTAAAATATTTCAATATCGCATTTCAGCGTATTAATGAAATTATTCTTGGGAATCAATCATAATTCTTTTCGAAGACTCGAAACGTCACTGTTAAGACATTTATTGTCGGGAATAGAGTTAATTAAAGGTAATCAATCAACAAGTAGAGAATTTCACATAAGACGTATACTGTTATTAGTAATTTAAATTGATGCAAAACTTTGATAAAGACGATGCGTTTTGCAAATTAATGTAAGGTATGTCTGTGAGTTCTCACCTGTACAAATTTTCTTTCACGTTTATTTCGGAAATTTAACTGCTTTACAAACGGTTTAATTGCTACATAAATTTTGCAATATAAATTTGCGCTGTACGTGTGGTATAGAGATGTCTACTGTGCGGTGTTACGTGTCCTTTTTTAATCCGCTTTGCGACTCGATAGATCTTTACGGTTTGGATCGGCAGTGGTTACGGCGACCAATCGAAAGGCTTGGAGAAAGTTAACCGCAGCCATATTTCCTCTTTATCTCACAATCGCTCACGTCTAATCAATGTGCGGCTCGATCGGTTGAGTGAATTTTGAAAAGTCGTGAAACTTAGGCCTGTCAATCTACTAACTTCCTTTTCTTGCTTTTGCCAACAGTTGAGTTTATAGTTGAGTTAGTATTCCTATCGAATAAGTGGCTTATTTCAAAGCTACGTGACTTTTTATTATAACAAGTTCCGATTTCAATATGTTCGAGAATCAATTTTCTTGTATCAAATCGATTAATTTTCTTTAGCGTTTGAACGACTTCGGCCAATCTGGAATGAATTAAAGTTCACACGCTTTATGAACATGACTGTCGACTATATACAAAATGTACAACAGTCTATTGGAGTTACAGAATAATTCTTCGAATGAATTCTCACATTCATTACAGAATCATTCATTCTGAAAACTAACACTGCGATAAATAATAAAAAAAGCTCCGCTCCAATAATATTCAATAAATTTATATTTACCACATATTTACTGAAATCTTCAAATATTATTTAAACGAGGTAACGATAATAAATTATGACGACGATGATACAAGGGAAATGCAAAAATTTTTATTATTTATATTAAATTTTTGATTAGTTTTATAGAGACAAGCCTATATGAAATAAATTATATAACTCTTGTAAAATTATCAATATATTAGCCGTCCCAAACCAATACACGTTCATTTTAGTATCTCAAAATTTCAATAGATTTGAAAGAAACAAATCAGAGGACTATTTTCGAGTAAGCAGACATATTTTCGTAACTGCAACTTGCCGCTATTGACGATAGGTAATCCAAAGCCAGGCCAAGGGGCATCTATATGCATTGATAAGGCGGTAGTAGCAGATTAAAGGTTCAATGTCATGATTAGAGTCATGCAGGTTCCATACAGACACATCCATGTATTCGTTTGATCCCGAAACGAAATTTTGTTCTTTCGTTATTCCTTGGTATCCTACGTTTAGTAAGACTTAAAAAGCACTATTGATGATATATTCCCATGCAGTTGAGGTTCTCATTTGTGACTTAAATGTGACGAATTTTCCATATTTCCATTTTGAGGTTCAAAAGAGTACCTCATAGGAGTTTCATAAAAGAGGTGCTAAATCAAAAAAAAAAGAAAGAACAAATTTCATATTAATTATCACGATTAATTCCTTTATGGGATTACAGTCCATTTTTGCTCCGTCTTCCTATTTAGTACGGAATATTCGTTTTGTCTACACATGAAGAAGTTAGGCATAAATAATTCTTAATGATTATGTGCAAATTAGATTGGCTTCTTGTTATTGATCATTAATATAAATTATATGCAACAATTTTTAGGACCACATAATTTTATTTAATTGTTAAAGTGTCTCATAATCCTTACGATATCACTATATTTTGCATTGCAAGATTATCATCTGCATACAAAGTTTTCAAATAAACTTCATATCAATATTTAACAGTAAATCCTCTTCATAACATTATAATATTAAACTCATGCAGTCTTGAAAAATGTATAAGATCATTTCATGTACTCTTTAAATTTGAAAATGACTTAGCAAATGGTAATAAATAACTACGCGTGTATGCAAAAGTATGGAACTATAAAAAAAATTATTTTACAAACAAATCTTTTATTTCATTTCCAACGTTTCAGTAGGACATGAAACATTAAGATAGATTCCAGTAGGACATGGAGATTCAAAATAGGTTATAATTGAAATCGATAGGACCTGTATAGGTTCAAAGTAGAAGTTAAGGATTGAAAAGAAGTAAAAAAGGCTTCGTTTAGAACTTCGAGATACAATCGAGGCACTTTGGAGATACTGTAAAGAGTATAAAGGTACAACGAAGGAACAAAATTTTGATTCAGGATTAATCATAACTTAATTTTGTTCCATTCTGTGTACGAGTAATTGAAAAAAATTATTTAAAAAACAAGTTACTCCCACTGCCAATAATTAATCACGCACCCTTTCCCAAAATAACCACACAAAAAAATTGTTATCAAAAATCACCTCAATTTTTTTTTATCGGTAATCAATCTACCATGACATTTTATCGATACAATATCGAAATGTTTTAAAAACTTCTCAGAACGCTGCATTAGCGATTTTAATGCAATTGGTGCAATAATTCTCGTGATAGGATCACGTGAATGAGATAAATCGAGATCGGTAGGAATACTGTAATAATTTGTAACGCATGCTAGGCTCATTACCGATTTGAGCACGCCATTTAACCTCTGACAATAAGCATTTTATTAAAAGGCTAACAGGCTCTGCTTCTCTTGCATAGTTACATCCGAAACCCTCGTAATTCTCATATTGCGAGTATTCTGACGTTTGACCTCTCACGTTTGTCCAATAATTACGCGTAACGAGATAACGATCTGCAATCGATCGGTTATAACCGATTTCGCCCCCGACGCGATTCACGGACAAGTCAAATTTCAATTTCATTTTCAATTTCAATTTCTCATCTGTGTAACTCTATATTTTTTCTTTAGCACGTTATCTTTCTTTGAACCTCGGCTCACCGAAAATTTACCCACTATCATTTTATTTTATTGAAATTTTTTATCAGCATGCAGCGAAGCGAAACAAAAAAAAATGTAAAACGCTAATTAGAGCTGTGACTTATTCGATATATCAATTAGATTAAGTTATCGTGTTTACATTAGTTCTACAGATTAAAAAACCATATATCGAAGAAATAAATGTTGAATATACGTCTCTAAGTTAGTCTTGTAAGCCATAAAAATTTTTTTTCTTACGGTTATCAAATTTATTTGTACTGAAATTCCAGGAATTAAAAGAGCTTCGTTATTTCTACCTGTAGACGTGTTGACCAGAACAACCGATACTAGTGCAGGCACGACCTTGGTCGGTTCCACTTGTTAATACACACATGTTTACCCCTACTTGCGTATATATTTACATTTATGGACACCCACGTAAATTCTTGCCTCATGGCAATTACGTTATTGATCATTTGTAGTTGTCTTAAGCGAAAGAAAAATACGCGACTGGCAACGATTACTATAGGAGAAGGGGGAGATCGTACTGTTTATTCGCGAAAATAAAGTATACCTTTATCACACTAAGCTACGCTAACTGGGAACCCGTTTCCCTATAATTAGTGGAACGATTCGCACTTATACGATGCCAGCCGTTGAAAACGAGTCACAAATCGTTCGCGTCGGTAGGCACGGCTTAGCATTAATACAAAATATCGACCGGATTTTCTAGAAACTACTGTAAAAGCCGATTCAAAAGCCATGAGATTCTTCTTTAAAGTTTGCCTAGTTGCCATTATCACACCGATAGTTGCAGATAAGCTTTTATGTACTTCTCGACACGTTTGAATTTATGTAAATGTCACCATTCTGCACATACTTGCGCTTTCTCGTATCTGTACCAACGCACATACCAAGCAGAAATGTATGCATATTGCAATCCACGATTCATTACTTATGATATGTTCACATATGCAAATTAAGTTAAATTATAAGTATAGTTTCCTCGTGAGCGTAAAGGGGTAGAAATGAAAATTAGAAAGTGATAGATATATCGGCCGAGTCAAAAATTGATCTCCGATTTAAACCTATTAATTCTACAGAAGGACATTTAGTCTAAAATTAAAATTATTAAGGACAGTTTGAGCCTCAAAGTGCAATGGCATTAATTAATCTCATTTTTAAACCTTAAGGTCCAATTTTCGAGGCAAAAATGTCATACCCACGTTCCGTCTGGAGACTCTAACTAATGGTTTTAATATAATCTCGAGGTTAAAATTGGTTTGAGGTTTTTCAGGTCTGAATCTGTGGTTACGCGCCGTTGATAAACCCAGTACTAGCTCCAAAGTTCTGCCTGTAGGATCTGATAGACCAAGACTGCTGTTACACTTCAGTCGGCAAACTGAAAGAACAAAGGAATGGAGCTTGTATAGGCTCAAATCGATGCCAGATTATCAACTCGGTTCCACTACGCTTTCTTAAGAAATTTTGGATATATATTCTACGAATGGAGCTACTTTCGGAAGGTATAATATTTTCGCCTATGCTTTACTCCGTTCGCTCAAAAATACGACGTACTGTAAATCCTACTTAAAGTTTACCAATAATTCTGATGGCAGTCAAGGAGATAATTCCAAAAATAAGTCTCGGATCGTATTGAAACAGTCTTTCAATACAGAGATACAATAATTTCCAACTACGTTTGCGATCGGCGTGTCGCACAATTGTTCAAACATCGGATTGAGTAGCGGCTTAAAAAATGTTTAATTCGTCTGCCAGTTCATTTTGCAGATAACACGGAACACCGAAAACACTCGAGGTCCGAGCGATCCGTTAAGCCTGAATTAGTTCACACGCATGTACATTATTTTCCGGGATTCTATTTGTACGATGCTCATTCACTCGGATGAACAATCCGTCCAAGATCGATTTCTCGCCTTTCTCCCGGGTCGGTAGAAGAATGCAGCAGAGCCGTTATTGTTCTTTGCAAACGAAGAATTATTTTCACGGAAAGACGATGCAACGAATGGCCCGTAAAGTAACAACTGTACCTAATTACCCATAATGTTCAGAAATTAATTAAAACAACTTTTGGCAAGTGGAACGATAAAATGGTGGAGACAGATAAAGTCATCATGATGAAATGTGTAGATAACCGAACCAAAAAGAATAAGATCGAATTAGAGAAATGATCTGGCCTGACGCGGAAAAGTTCAATACCGATCTTACAAGGATTGATAAATGAAAACTTGTGTCGCCTAATGATTTCCCACGCAGAAGGGAACTATCGAAATACCACAGTCGATTCTCATATAGATACGAATTGCGAAGAAATTATTCATTCCATGAACGTTACTCTGGAGTCTCACCAATTACGGGTTAGGTTAGGTAACGGCCGATATCCTATTAAGACGTTTATTGCGATCGCGTCTCATTATGATTATTCGAAATATACAAGCGTGTCCGTCCATGCGGGTGACATACATGCGTGACACGCACGCATGTCCACGTATGTGCTTGTATCAACGCGACAAGATAAGAGTGCAAAAAATAATGATATATCGATTCGCGGACTATTTGCGAAAACGCGCGAAAACACCATTATCGTTAGGTGACTTAGGTTGGGTTATGGTTCAACTTGTAACTGTAATGCTTCGCGGCGGAATGCGATTTCGCGATCCCCCGATGGCATTAACTGGTAGGTAATGCTGCGCGATACATTCGTCAATTAACGGCTGAATGAGAGCGACGGCGAATAATAGAATTTCGTAATTATCCGAGAATGAGAATGAAGGCGACCCTGTTGCGATTGGCTAAAAAGAAAAGAAGAAGAAGTAAAGTGCTCTTATGCGAGTTTCGAAAGAACCGCGTCTTCTTCCCTCTTCGGATACTCGCTTCTACGTTCATGCGATATAAGTTGCTAACTATGCCGACCTCGATTTCTGCAATTAAAACGCAAAACGATACAGTACGCTTGTATGTTGTATGGATTTCTGTACACGTATGTACATATGTACATTAAATATCGGTCATTTAATCGTGGGATTCGTCTGACCGATCCTACCGAACTTTCCATCCGCAGTTTGCTATCCCACTGGGAAATCATGTCTCGTACGGCAGACGATGTGCGTCGCAGATTTTACTTCTTTCGACACGTGTGCCTGAGCATGGATGAAAGAGGAATTTAGTTTGCTCGCAGGCTCCTGATTCTATTGCTCATATATCTTAAGGTAGTCCTTTCATCAGAATGAGTTATAGACAGGTACCTAAATTTGATATATGTTGAGTATACAGTAATAACCTCATGATGGAGTGCCATTTGACTAATTGTAAGTGCTGAGGAATTACTACTTTAACCCTTTAAAGCATGGTGGTAACCCAAATTACCGCCTAAATTTATTCAGTTTTTAATAATTATTTCTCTTATTAATCGATTCAGGCCGGGTTTTTCGTGTTTTCCAGATAGCTAAGACATCTAGG
>JARQTJ010000052.1:347509-408996 GCA_030142635.1 Trachelus troglodyta
CATTTTGAATCCGCCATCTTGGATGCGGAATTTTGACATTTGGATATCAAATTCGTTATCAGCGACCCCAAAAACCCGTGTATACCAAAGTTCATAAAAATCCAATCATTAGAAAAATGTATGCTTCAAAGGGTTAAAGTAGTACCGATAGGTAAGTCAGATTGAATTTTCTGTATTCAGACATGTATATGCTTTAGCAGGTAGTAATATATTATTGACAGGTGATAAAGTGAATCTTTTATTTGTTAGATAATTCATATTTTTTGTTCTTCTTGAAATATCTAAAGGTGTTAACGGGTTATTTGCGTGTTATTATACTGTACGATTAGCCTTTGCTAATTACACTTTTTTTTTCATAGTTTCACATGTCTATTTTATTCGACGAGCTTTCAATATTATATCATATCAAATTTATTTATAGATGACGAAGTATATGATATAATATTAACTTGTCAATCTTATGTTTAAGTAGATCTATACATTTTTCAATCTTAATTAGTTATTGGGACAGATAATAAATAATGATGGTATCAAATTTTTATTGGCAAAATATTGATTTTTTTAAAGAAACTTTTTAATTGACCACGTGGAACCGTACAAACCATAACTATACCTTAATATATTTTTTCTTCGCAACTTTGTAAAAATATATATTTTATTACGAGATCATGCTGCAAAATCAAAAGACTTCAAGTGCTAAGAATAGCTTACGAATAAAGTAATTGGAAACAGTAGCACTACCTTAGTCCTTTAAAGTTTGTTCAAATGTTCCCTTGATAAGACAACATTTTAGTGATAGACACATTTTAGTACACCGAGAAAAAAAAACGATTAAATCAATTGGAGGAAAAATTCAACGCATCATTCATTTGTATGAACTAAAACAAATTATTCATGAAAATGATTGGACAACTAAAAATAAGTATTCTTCAATCTATTCAGATACATTTACGCTAACTACATATGGCAAATTTAACATAAGTTTTTCCTAATCTATATTCCGTTATGTGCATACTAGTTATATAGATCACGTATACATATAGATCATATGCCCAACGAAAAATTATGGTTAGCAGTAAATATGGCGCGTACGTACATTTGTACACGTCCTCACTAAAGTATAACTGTATTTGCACGCGTAAAATGAAGGCTTAAATAATAAAGAAACAATACAAGATGTTCGTAAAAATTACACGGTATTCTATCCCTAGTAAACATAATATTTTAACTAAATACACAGCTGATAAATTATTATGTCACATATATGTAACTCTAGGCTATTTATCATTTTCTGTTACTATGTTACATTTCCGTTAATATTGATCACCATCACCTGTTCTAATGTTTGTTATCTCTCCCTTCAATAAGAAAATTAATGAGCCGCTCTTCGATTGTTTTTCTAAAAAATTCTTGGAAGTCGACCAGTAGGTACTTTATTGTGCTGTGCCGAATGGTTGGCTGTTCGTCCCCGCGTAGGCTTGAATCCTTTTCGTTGGTTCACGAGTTCATTGTTCTTTTTTGACAGCTCTTAAACATTGAAATCCTTAGCAACTTGCACGTCATTTCCATAAAATAACGTAAACATCTATAGGGTAAACGTACCGTTTGTGGCCACTGTACCATTAGTGGCCATAGTAAAAATTGCTATATTAATTCATTATTACTTTCTATCTATTCAATTAAGAAATGAGATGCGAAAATATGACTGAAAGCATATTTTAGATTGAAAATTGAATGCTTAAAATACCTAATTGTTTAATAATTGATGCTCAAAGCACTTTTTACCATTTATGGCCATCCACATCATTTATGTGTAATTAATATGGCCTAAAATCGATCAAATCGATGGCCACAAACGGTATTAAGATGGCCAAAAACGGTACTTCTACCCTATGGTGAGATAGAATAGTAAAATATACATATGTAGTGCAAAATCACGCAAATGCATACTTTTTGATAATCATTTTATTAA
This sequence comes from Trachelus troglodyta, assembly GCA_030142635.1. NCBI lineage: Eukaryota > Metazoa > Arthropoda > Insecta > Hymenoptera > Cephidae > Trachelus > Trachelus troglodyta. The sequence goes on from JARQTJ010000052.1 coordinate 349,482, forward strand.
ATGTCACGTGTATCTTGATCTTCTTTTCCATCTGTCAAAAAGACACATAGAACTCCTGAATTGACTATATTTGTTATTAATATGCGGTACATGTTTATGCATCAACAATATTTCATCCGATCATAAAAATTCTGAAGCAGAGTATCGGGCTTACCGCGATTTGGTTCTAGTGTAGTAAAATGGAGAGAACAGATAAACGTACCTTCCACTGTTTTCTTACGTGAAACTTAATTCTAAATAACTCTAATGAAGACGCATACCACCGCGGTTTCCATTGCATCATTATGTTCTCTTCTTTCGTCTTCTAATGAAAACCATAGCGAAATGCGCCGTCATTTCCGTTAGCAAGTTTGTTGTTATTTATTATTTGTGTAACTGTATCCCATTAAGGGCATCTTTCAGCCGAGTAGTTTGAATTGAAGTTAAACTGGCTATTGCAAGAGATATCCCACAGTGTCAACGTTCAGTTAAGCGAAGAACTCGAAAAACGTGACCGGTTTACAACAAGGAAGACCAAGAAGTACTAAAAACAGAATGTCAATCAGTAACGGCGTGTTGCACCATTAATGACAGAGACCCTTGGACATTGTGTAGCGACGAGGAATAGTTCTATTCTTGTCTCTTAATGCAGATGCCGACGACTATTCGTCTTCGCTACTCACAACACACTGGTTACTGATGGCTGCTACTCAAGGTCAAGTTCTGCGTAACAGTTCTTGTACATACGGAACCTACACCTGTTTTGTCATCATTAACTACTATAGTGCAAATGCATACGTTAAATAGGGGGGACCGGTGTCAGTTGATCTATCTATAATCTGCCATCTATTGGTAAGGAATTAATTATAATTGCCTGATCGGCTCTAATGTTTTTTTTAACGATCAAATTTTCATAAGAAGATTCTGTAAGGATCATCGGCAAAATTAATTAAGGTATAATATAATTCGTTAGTATTTCAACGGGCACAAATCTCCCCTACTATACGTCATGTTGAACTGGGAATGGAAACCTCAAAAGCCCACAAACAGAACATTGTTTTCGTTCTCTTAGCAATTAACCCCTTAACGCAGAGATTTTTTGAAAAAAAAACCGGCCAAAAAAATCAAATTGTTTTAATGTAAAAAACCTTACTGTAGAACATTGTCTTGGAAAAAAAAAACTATACAAAATTAATCAATATGTTTATTTTAATTATAGCAGCATAAAATACAACCCCGCTTGAATTATCTCGAGTGTGCACAGTTTGGCCTGTTTAGCGCGTTCAAATTAACTCGAGCGCACAAGTTAAGCGGACTACTTTGCGCGTTCAAAGCAACCTGAAATCTCGAGTATCATGTTCGCCGGCTGGATATTCACTCGTAGAAAGAGGACAAGGTCAGCATCATTAGCGAAATCCTCACGAGCAAAACCCGTTTCAGTCACGACCTCCTAATCGGGTGCAGGCAAAGTTCCCCAGTGGCCGATTCCAACTTTCCCGACGTCTTTGAAACAGAAGGCGTCAGTTAACGCGTAGAAAAGCGCAACAAAGTATCTCAATGTCGTCGACTCTCGCTCGTTCGATCCACATTCTCCATTCCGCGAGTGTCCCAGACTCCGTCGACGGGGACTGACTTTCCCGAGGGAACATAGCACAGCTCGTCGAGGTTAGGTCTGTCTAGAAGACGCTCTCTTTTCTAGAAATGGCCGAGAACTTTCTGACGGCATTTAATTCGTCTCGGTATTGTCGACTGCTTGGATTGCGAAAGATTGTGAGTTTGTAACAATCGTATCGTGATTTATTGTTTACTAATCGAGCTACCGTTTTATTTTACAACCTTGTAACAACGCAATAAATAAGTCATGAATGAGGATAGATGCTGAAGCAATAATATATCTCGTTTTTCAATTAACAGCGCACATACAGAAGTCCTCGTAGGTATGCGTGTATTACATACTATGTAATCCATATGACATCAAAATATTACTTCGAGAGCTTCTACAAATTTTGTCATAGTTGCCATGTACATGACTCGTTCATGTCAGATACGTTAATGGCATGTGTATCGTAAGAATCAAAGCGTAAAACTATTTGCGAACACGGTTCTTATCATGTTGTACCTATCATAACTTTATCTGTGATTGTTTCTCTATCCCGTTGCTCAAATTCTGTTTAATAAAAAAAAAGAAGAAGGAAGAAAATTGGGAAGATGGGAGGAGGGGAAGACTGTTAACGGATTGTGCTCGTTGATATCTATTTTTCCTCTCTTAGTAAGTATCCTTCTTTCCTTTATTGTGGAACTCTTTGGGTCCTTTGATAGAAGACTATTCTAGATCATTATCGATCGAGCGCTGTGGAAAAATCTAGATCTCCAACTAAAGGGTATGTAAGTTCTGGACGCGCCCTCTAGTTAGTTTTCCACGTGCAGGCGAGCATTTTCGTTCGGGTTACCATAGTGCGTAAAAAGTGTATCAAAGTGCGTATCAAAGTGTTTCTTAGTAAGTTGTGAACCGTGTAGGCGAGTACTATATCTTTGATAGTTCTCTTTTACCAAGTTTAATCTCTATTAGTTCCAAATGTTCTCTTTCCTTAACTCGAAAGACGTTACCTCGAATTTCTCGAAGATTCCTCTCGAGTCTTTGCAAGACCTAGAACTTCTCTCGTCTTGTAAGGATTATTCGAGTCAATTCTCTCCCTTACAAGACTCGTCTTGCAATCTTTTCCTTCCTCTTTTTCTGTGTCGTTCTCTATCTTGCGATCACACGATTAGATATCTATTGTGGAATCTCGTTTGTTCTCCCAGTGATATTTCTATGCATCTCTCCTAAGTTCCATCACCAGTGCTGCTCCGTAACCAGTGTTCATAGTGATCATCCTTTTTCTTTAACAAATTCATTTTTAAATTGACTTAAACTGTGATGGATTTCTATCATCGAATATGCCCAAAGACTGCACTCGTGTCACGAATTTTTTTTAAAAATCCCACATATTTCACGCACAAAATAATTTCAGATCAATACAGATTGTCGTCAAACTTTAGTAAATACAGGTGTAAATTACAGACACAGTTTTAATGTACACGGAGAGAATTCTTCGTTAATTTTTCCTACGAAATTCACGGTTAAATTTATTAACCTACATTTATTAACCTGAATTTTACTTTTCGAATACTTATTTCTAATTCTCTGCACATATGTGAGAAAATAACTAAAACAAATAAATATAAATTAAACAACAATTTACTAAACCAACTTCAAGAGAAAGCAAAATAACAAAAACGATTTATTACCAGATTTTACCGTAAAAATCTTAGAAGCCTTCAAAAAACATAAAACGTTACAATATATTCCGAGGTTGACTTGAAAGGTATGAAAAGTAGCGAACTCTACGGTAAAATTGAATATAGTGCACGAAATAATTCGACTGTTTTACATGACTTTTTAAATTCAACAAGGTAAAAGCTAGTTTCAAGCTACATATTTTCAAGTTTCAACATTTTTACCGTACACTTCTGTAAAAGCTGACATGTCACGCTTACTTTTTAGTTTATTCTCGTGAGTTGCTCGTAAATATATAGGTAATATATTATGATTGTGAAATCCATGACGTCCCGTGATTACCATGATTTTCACGATAATATTTAATAAAAAAATCTCTCATAATCAATTGTACAGGGAGATACCAGCGATTACTTGCTAAAAAAATAAACCTGATCCAGTCGCCTGAGATTTGTCGAGTGAAATAATGTACATTCACATGTAAATCAATATGTATATGGAATGCACTTTACTATAAGATTAAAACAGTGCTCAGAAAACTCTTGCATAACAAATACCGAAACACGTGGATTGACTTAAGAGGAGAAAAAAAAATCTTTTTTAACTTGTACTTCCTGGATATATGAACTATCAGCAGGAAATACTAATGTACACTTAACCTCGACCTTTTCAATATTTTTCACCCCGTTCCTCGCTTATCAGTAAATATTCGTTATAACGCGTTCTGTAGTAGATTAAAGCTTACAACCGATCAAAACTTCTAGCAATAATTATTAATTGGCATCTGAATCAAGAAAAATGACAATTTAAGGATTTATTAAGGGAAAAATGTTGTTTTTGAGAAGTTTGATCGATTTCATGAAAATCATGTGGTGCATTATATTACTTAACACTTATCTGTATAACGATTTTGGATAATATTTTTTATCGGAAAGTCATGGTCCGATATGATTTCATGAAAAACAGCACGCTGATGTATAATTCTAAAATAAGACAAGACCATACGTACGAACCGCAAACAAGACTCAACAAAACATTTTTAAGACATTCAAATGACTGAAGTATTGGCAAGATTACTATTCGCACAGGTGCAAATCACTGAAATATAATATATACGGAAGGTGTACGCTGTATTCAGAGGTAGCCCTGTGGGTGCGTTACTATCTCGCATCTCGCTCACACTCTGTAGTTGGTTGTCCTTTTCAAATTGAATTGCGAATGTGTCGTACAGACCCAGCAAAAAATATTGCGCCGCCGACATTTTAGTGCAGACAAACCTTTTTAATACGTCACTTGCACTTAGTAGAACTTTTTATAAAATAAAATTTCATTTGCGCATAACTTTTTCGGACGGACAATGTTCAGGTAGTTCTCCCTAATCCTAGATTCAAGCAATATTTTTTCCTCAGCATTCATTTTTTGAATGACCATACGGCGTGCGACAGCGACAACATGGTATTATATAATACATTGGCCTGTTTTCGCACTGTCACCTCCCCCCCCCCCTCTATTACCACACGCGTTCCGGTATACTTATATTTCAGTAGTGCAAATAGCGCTTTAGTATGGCGTAAATTAGGTATTAATTTAATTACATCCATAAAAAATGTAAAATAAATTTTATTCACAATACATTCAATAATTCAATGCATTGTAAGATATGACGTTTAACCAGGGTCTTCACCCAAAGTTATATCGTGTATTTTAATATCAACTGCCTAACGAGTTCGACGTGTTTTATGATAAATCAAAAAAAGAGAGAAATAAAAACAGACAGAACAAACACATCTTTAGCAAACTACAACGTGGCTCCATTTTTTCTACCAACACATGCGTGTGCTTGATTTTGCACTGATTTATATTTTATTCTTATATTTTATTATATATTCTCGTAACTTCATTGAAGCCCACGTGAGATTTGATAAAGATTGTACTGTTTGCAAACTGCCAAAACAGCATATTGAGCTGGCGGACCGACTATATAAAATACCGATACCTAAAATATAATACATCATGATGAATATCTAATTTCATTTAACAAATGATAGGCTCACTATTTTTCTTATCGCTAAATATGACATAAGATGTTATTCTTAAACTTTTCATTTTGGAACATGCAGGTTATCTGCGTGTGTGTACACGACTGAAAACGTCTACATATATAAAAAAATTCCAGAGGAATCACTGAACCGATCGAAATGAACTGCGCAGACGACATACGAAAACGCGCATGCGCAAAGATCCAATAAATTAATTATTAAAAATATCGACTCAGACTTTCAAACGAATCACTAAACAACTAAATTTGCACGTCATATTAGTTTTGGGATCTAGATGGCATCGTAACATTTGCAGATATCTATCATTTCTGGTTTTAAGATTGGCGTATGCGGAATGATTTAATGCCATATATTATAATTCAAGTTTATGGATGAAAAAATTTGAAGTACTTTCAGTTTTGCAGTTCCTCATCCATCAAATTTTTTTGGCAGCGGCGAATGCATAAAATCCTGCCCCAAGGTCCAAGTGGACGAGACTCACTCCAAACCTGTTGCATCTGATATTATAAAAGTATAAATTATATTTTCGTATCCTTACAATGTTTCAGTTAAATTTATAATATTATAGTAATCATCAATCATGTGTTACCAGCAATTTACTATAATTCACATTAGTCGCCAAAATCAAATATGTATATAAATTGTTCCTTAGCTCGTATTCTAAATAGCACTACTACTGAAACGGAATTTGAACATCTTAAGTTTCATGATTTTATAGAATCTCCATCCGAAGCAACTCTCTGACCTCTCTGCGTGTGTATTTATCAGTTTGAACAACAGTCAGCGATATGTACAATGTAACGACTCTGTAGCAAATTGTACTGGACTTAATTATTGGAACAAATTACCACAAAGCCGTGGAATATTCAGTTAGGCCTATTTATATTTGCAGGCACAAACTTTATTATAAATATAATATTCATATATGCACATATGTCTAAGTATCTATCACCCTGATGTCATTTACCTATACGCGAATAAATATATTTATGTGGTAGGTGGTAATATGTACAGAGAGAAATGCATCTGTTGTATTTTACAGCTTTAGATCAATAAATTATTGATATGCAGATTAACAGGTACAATAATAAACAAGCCAGTTTCAAGGCAAAGTCATGCATTTTCGCAGTCACGTTTATCATGGCTAATGAACTCATGTTCGTAAAATCATAAATTCCGTAAATACGTCATTTTTAAACCACCGGATATTTAAAAATCTTACCATAAAAATCTCCATACAGAAATTAATATCTTTTATAAATTTCAATTTAATTAATTTCGAGGTTTTTATGAAATACTGGGCGTCGACAAGTGTACTGACATATAGTATATCCTTTTTTGCAATGATGAACGCATCCGCATATTTCGCATGATTCGAGCTTATAAAAAGAAAATATAATTGATAGATATTTTAATGAATAAAATTAACACACAATTTCTACGACATGAAGTGTTATTCTCGCAAAATTTACAAAACCGTCATTTTCGTTGTAAAATAAATTTAAATTATTCTCATAATTACACTGGCATATGTTTGCAAAGTTCATGTTTTACAGGAAAGATGAATTTTCATCTGCGAGATCAATTTCAAAGGTAACGACGCGAAATATAAAAAAATAGCAGTCTGTAACGGTTAACGATTAGTAGCGACTCGGGATCATTATTAGGACGTAAGGAGAGACCAGAAAGGAAATTTCGGATTATGAAAACTCATTATTATGGACAAACTGTCATTTGCGGCAATGCAGTTATCTTGTATCTCCAATAAACAGATTAATAATGCTTCTCGATTATTTAGCAATATCTGGTTTCTTTATGTGGAATTACTTACTATGAAATATTGATTTCATACCTACTCCGTGATTGCTCTGATGAAAAGCCGCTTCATCCGGAATGAATTGATTAGAAAAAAATGTTAATCGTGCACGAGAAGATAATTGTATTATTATAAAATTACTTGATATTAAAAAAAAGACAAACAAAAAGTGCGGATTAAAAAAACACAATTGTCATCACTGTGGTTCAGAAATTATTTGATAATTTAGCGTTGTGATTTTCACTTATTAAGTACGGCCCTATGAAACGCATGGAGCAAGTGATGCGTTGGTTATCGAAAAAAATAATTATATTTGTATTTCCGTGTATATATTTACGTACGCGCAGCAGTTTGCTGGAAAAATTTCAAACAAAGACTAAACTGATTAGCCAAAAACTTATAGGAGATATCAAGTTCGGGTTGCAACTGGAACAGCAATATTTACAGATGTCCAGTACTTTCGATTTTCATGCGACGCATGTGCAAAATCCGGGAGATTCCGTATTCTATTTCGTTCGCGTGTCTTCTTGTGGGCAGAGTATCGGGTAAACCGCTAAACCTATAAGGTTGAAATTTACAAGACATGTCACATTTCGGATGTAGACGAAATAGCAGCGACTGCAAGTGTCCAATACTTTAGATTTCAAAATGGCACAAGTGTAAAGATCCAAATCCCAGTGTCATATGCATGTATCCAAATGTCTGGGTGAAATGCACAATCAATCGGGTTAAAATTTAGGCGAAAAATCATGACTATTTAGCTGGGACAATAATATTCACAAATATCGAGTACATTCGGTTAGATTGTTCTGCAATCACGAACTAAATTTTTTAGACAACTGCAAATAAATAAAATACGACTGTATGTCTCAAGCAGTCATGCATCGAGGCAAACCTATACGTCCCAATATTTTGTATCATAAATTATCTTTTCGTGTTTCCAAACGAATCTCATTGTATTATATAAGGAAGACATATGTATACTATAGGAAAAATCAATGTAAAGGAAAAATCTGATTTTTACACTAAAAGGGAAAGTATCGATAAAGTCAAACAACGTTTGATCACCGTTCAGCCATTTTATAGGAAATAACATACTACAGATACTGCCCACGCCATTAATATGGGAGGTAAATAACGTCAAAGCCAAAAGTCTGAAATTGTAAAGAAACAGAGAGTGACATGAGGCCAACAATGAAATGACGCAAGCCTTCACCTATGATATTACCATATCCTAATGTCTCTTACTCATTCGTATTTGCCTCTGAACTAGTCTTAAACACTAGGTGAATGACATCTAACCGGATTTTTTTTCAGGTCATATTTCACCATCTCAATATGTAAGAAAAAAACAACACAAAAACAGTTGCAATAGACAGAACTAAGCTATTTTTATGTATAAACAGCTGCCAATAAACAATTTTTCACTTAGAGATCTTTTCAAAATTATTTATAGTCGCATCAACAATGTGTAAAAGTATAAAAAAGAAAAATAGTATAGTATAGTATATTGTAAATAGTAACGATGTTCACTTAAGGTTTACAAAGCGTCGTGTATGTGGCTTCTTTTGCAAATTCATTCACTTGGAACACATTTCCCTGGTCTGTAAGTACTCTTTCATTGACTTCGGTAGACTTACAGAGATTTGTTTTTGACGAAATTTTACTCAAAGATTAATTATTTGAAATATTTCATAGAACAAAGTAAACTAATCAATAGATTAGTATTGTTATATATTTTCAAATTTGAACCTACCTATAGAATCATAAAATAGACATGAGAAAACCTTTTAATTGTAATTATTTAATAAAATTTGGGTATTAGAAAATATCTACAGTACTCTTCGAAAATATTGGCACTACATAGTTCTAGTCAAACGTATTATACTGTACTAATATTTTTTACCAGCACTGCATATTGGTTTTCAATTCCAGACAATGAGGATTTATTATCTCCAAAAGTATTGGGTCGTCAACGATGAAATTTGTAGTTATCAACCAATTTTGCCTTTTTTTTTATAAAAATGGCATCCTTGACGACCTAAATATTTAAATAGAATTTTTGACAATTAAGTATCCATTCAACTTCTGAGAGTGCAACAATTTATGCAATATATCTTCATTATTGTAATCAAGCGTGTTCAGCGTTACTTTCTAGAATTATTTATTTTATTAACAACAAATGAAGATATTAATAGTCAGTCTCTACCTTGTGCATAGTCAAACCTTATCGTCAATCTTTTCAACTGTCATTTGTTTATAATGTTTACACACTTGTGACGGAAGTGGTTTGCATTCCTCGTGTTTGGCCGTGACGTTTTTTGTGTGATAAAGCTTCTGGATATGAAAGTAAAAAAAAGAGGTCGACCTAGCAAAATACGGTAAAATGTGCCGAATCACTCGGCAACTACAATTCCTACGAAAGAAGGTCGAATGTAATGAGGTGAGCTATATACATTCTTAATATGCTGCACACGCAGCCTCACAACTGAATTAGATAAACCTTTGCATAATATTTGCCTATATATTTTTTTTTTCATAATTAACCACGCATAAGTTACAGAATAGTCAAAATATGCTCGTCGTGAGTTCCCTGCGTGTGCAAAACTCGTACACACGTGCGAATCTCATTTCAATATGAATGTACTTATGTATTCCATTCATAACCAACATGCGTGTATTTGCAAATCTGCGTACTCATTCAGTATATCGTACAAAGTAAAAAAAATCCAAGTAGAAAGAGTAAACATAAATAAACAGTTCGTCAGATACATGAAAAAATATAATTAAATAAATATATCATTACAGCATCTACTTATCAGGCATGTGCAGGCATAATCGCCAATTACCATTAATGCACTCTAGTATTTTCACGAAAAACAATAACAAAATATAATAATAAAATTAACTTTGATACCATATCAATAAAAAATATTTGTATTGGATCCACGTAATGTCAACTCAATTATGAAAAATTAAATAATTATCTTAAAAGCTTTGGATAATATTTAGAGAACCACTGTACCATCCATAGCACGCACGTGGATTACACTTTGGCTTAAAAATTCCATAAGCATCCATATAGAGACGGACAGACATCGCGTTACGATCTACATAGCGCATATATGTTTATACATATATAGATATACACTCGTCGGTCACTGCAACTACCCAACAAAAGCGCCACCATTCATAAGCGCAAAGTTGCCTTACGCCTACACAACGCGTACTAGTACCAATGACACACGACTGCGCATTCACGCGCGTGTATCGTATATCCGTAGCCTCATTCGCCGTGACTCCGGACCGAAGAACCGCTTGAGCGATCTTTCATTTGCCGTTTTGTTCACGTCCTTCGAAGTAAAAAAACGTGACACGACGTCAAATGCGTCACTTCCCTCACTGGTAATAACAGATGTTAAATAACTGGAAACTAATAAAAAGTCACGAGCATATAGCAGAAACTAATGTTCGTTAGTGTCACGCGTTCATGACTCTGTACTATCTTTTGATATATTATTCTTACCATACTGTTCAATTCTATATCACGTAGTCATCGAAGAGTCTGATGATTTTAAGTGCATCTTCGAATGCAATTTTATTTTACGATGGTACATGAGATTACGCTATTATTGATTTGGAAAAATGTATTTTTTAAATACGTCAAACTTTCACACACTAACAAGATACTGCTTAGACTATGGCAAAGTAGTCACGTTTACTATATCGATAATCGACTCGTGACTTTAACTGCATTTAGGATGGTCGGCGCACCTAAGTTGCGGACCATTAATTCCCGTTGATGGTTCTTTGGGTCTGGATCAATACTTGGTGTACGAGAACGCGAACAGTTTGAATTGGTATCGTGGCTATCCACGATCAACCAATGGATGGATGGAGTTTAACCCGCATAAGTATTATATATGATGGAGTGCCTGACTCTAATGAAGAAGCACTGGGAGGCTAAAATATATAGGTCAAGTCGAATTGCTCATCAGATGGACCAAGACGCGCCTGAACGACGGGCGGAAGAGATCTTCATAAGAATCTGGATACCAGGATATTCGATGAAAACTGTTTCTGTCATTCACTGTAAGCATGAAATCCACAGTGGCAGTGGAAAGAGATTTAATGATGTCATCTTGTTGTTTGTTATATTAATCATGGAATCGACCATTCTCATTGAACCACTATAAATCTATTGGTATCTCTTACCTAATCGATGGTGACCATAAGCTATTATCCATTTTGTTTTTATTTTTTTTATTAGTAAATTCAAAAAAATTCTTACGGTTAAGTAAAAATATTTCTGAATTATTCTGGAACAACGTAATATATTTAAAAATAATAAACCTATTGCTATTTTACGTAATAGTTCGTGCACAAAGAATCTCTATAATAGAGATGAATAAAATTTCCGTTAGATGGTAACGGCAGGTCGATCGAATTTCAAGGAAAGGAAACCCGCTATGCAGAATAAACAAAATAATACATATCCATGAAGCAGTCACTTTTCCTTGATAGATAATTATAATAAAGTATCAACAAAGTATGAGAAAGAGTACTAAGAATAACTCAAAGCTGCGTTGATAATGATAATTTGCGCAAATCGACACTCGTACAATATTCACACAATTCGTTAAAGCCGAGCTGTGTGAAAAGAATAGTGACTTCTATTGGATACGGTAAAAGAATGACAGATTCACATCGAAGCGACATACTTTCCACGGACACGCCCGATTGCTGTTTCGATCGACTCAAAAGAATGCCAAGAGAGCTCTGGTAAAAGCACCGATTTATCAGGAACGTGAATCTAGAAACGATCGGCGCAGCAAGACTTATCGTCAACGGCTCTCCACGAGGACTGCCTCTTTCTTTTTTTCTTTCTTTCTCTCCAGCAAATCCTGTCGGCAACAACCGATTTAAGCCGCACTCTCAGCGCAACGAAGGAGCGAACCTCGTTTGGTAAGCAACGCGCGTATAGAATAAAGTTCGTGGCCGATCGTGAATTTTCGGACGTCGCTCGGTCGATCGGTTGGCCGCCGATCGGTCGTCGGCTGCACAAGCGGTCAACGCTCCTCTGCTCTATACGACCCGACTTATTCCCGTAGAGAGCAACTCGTCCACGAGTGCGCATGCGTGCCTACTAATTACGTTTTAATTGTCGGTCGGGGTAGTGCACTAATTGCACACAAGACTCAAATTATAATTCGCTAATTGGTGCACTTAGGACTCTGTCGTAATTCGGTACTGATTTCATAACAAGACTGCGACGGGCTTTCTTTGACTTATCTGAAATAAAAAATTCAGCGCTGCATCGCACGTATGCAGTAACGATATTCGCAAAACCAAAGTCGATTCGCGCTTGTTTCTAATTTTTCTAATTAGCATGCACAGCCTATTCATTATTTATTATCACATGCTTGATCTAAATATGTACGCATAGTCGCAGAATCGATCACAACATGACAACCACGTTTATTATTTTTTTGTGTACTGACAAAATAATATTCAAATCACTTTCATATTATTGTTACGTATAGTATCGGTCATCATTTTCGAAAAAGAACAACATAGCCAACAGTCAATAAATTGCAGACTCAGCACGTTACCCAGTGCACAGTCCGTGTCACCTACCCAGCTGCTTAGTTGAGTGCATTCCTAAGGTCCTAACCATACCTAAGAGCATCAGCAAAAAACGACTATATAAGCAGCCCAAATCACGGTACCGATGCTCAGAAAATCGTTTAGCTTCACGCGATAAAGATCGGACTGCACATTGTCACTCGTGGCTCTAACCTTTAGAGTATTAGATCCAGTGTAATATTCGCAATCTGGCCTAGGTACGGATTTGTTATTACATACCCCAGGGAACAAGCTGGATCAGTTACCGGGGAAAATTGATCTACAAAGACTAGTCTTTTCCGAATCAAGTAACCCGTATACTAGCTAACTTTCTGTTCCACCAAAATTCTTTTCGCCTTAACCTCACATACAGTCTGGTTTTGTAATCAAATTCACGGTTTTACCCCCGTATTTCTCATAACTAAAACACTGTACACAACACGAAGTAGTTGTAATCTACCAAATGATTGTAACAATATATCACAAATTTACATTCACCCGCGTATCAAATATCTATCACCCATCCAATAGCATTTCAGGGAAAATTTCTCCACGTTGGAATAGCAAGTCGTGTTTCAACACCTTAAACGAGCAGCGAACCCACCATTGAGTGTATTCTTACCGCTCGGAATTCACTCAAATATTATTCACGTTACCTCCGGTCGTTCCTTTTCTTTTGGTTACTTCTAAATTCTTGTTATCAAATTTAAAGGTCTCGCTAGCCACTACGGCCTACGTAACACTATATCATTTGACATACTCATCAAAAGCGTTCAAGCGATCCTAAGAAATACTACGCAATTACGAAATTCGAGGTTTCTTCACGTATCCAAGATTTTCATCTTTTACATTTCCTACTGCTATAAATTTGGTTTGTTTTCATTCATTATTTTAACATTGCAAGTTATCAACAAAATTTCCACAAAATCTGAATCGTTGTTTTCTCTTTCATTTAATAAAATTACCCGTGTCCCTGATATACAATTATGGTTTCCAGCAAAATCACTACATCGAAAAGGCCTTGTCGACTTATCCATCTTAATGTTATCGCATTACGAAGGAAATTCCTTAACTGTTGTGCGCACAGCAATGAGATATAGAATAGCAGATAGGAACTTAATCTGTTGTCAAAAAAAAAAAGTAAAAGATCGGTAACCTCTTAGATACAATTATTACGATTTGCAAGGCGTTTCAAGTCTAGTGCTCCAAAGTGCATTTGCATACATTTATGCAGCTATTTTTTAATATTCCATAGCTCAAGCTATACGTGTACAAAATAGCAATATTGTACTATGTTGCTTGGATAAAGTCGACAAGAAATTCAAGGAATAATATCGGAACGGCTTAAATATTTATTCGAGGAAAAGTTTCCTGTACACCCAGAGAAAGAGTTGATAAAGTCAATTAAATCTGAGACTGCAGGTTGTCAATTAAATATTTATTTGATATGGTGAAATAGATGTCGAAATAAGTAAATGGATACTCGATTCAATTAAACATACGTTCGATCAAATAAAATTTCGTCGAAGCAAATAAATATTTTTAATTGACCACCCACAATCGCAAATTCAGTGGATTTTACCAAGTCTCGTTTGTAGTGTAGGTTTCTACATTGTAACGCTTAATGAGCATAGTGCATGCTAGATATACGCAACTGAATGCAGATACCACTAACAGCTGCATTTTAATACGTACAAAAATCACAATAACGTCTATATATCTGCTCATATTTGCTATGCCATGTATGATTGAAGTACTTTATATATTAAATAAATCAGTTATAATAAATAAGTATAGATGGTTTAAAGGCTCATTTCTCGTATTTGATCGTTCCACAGATCAATACAGTTCGATTTGGCATCTAGACGGCCGATACATTATTGATAATCGATAACGTCTAGTAAGATTTATGATATCGGTTAAATATCTATTGAAAAATAATTTTAATAGAGCCTCATTCAAAGCGAACATGTCTTAAGAAAAATCACGAAAATGATCAAGCAGATTGTTAAAATAAATTAATTCAAGATTAAATGATAATCCTCTTGTTGAAAGCATACTGGACTATATTCAAAGTCCGTGATAAACGGGAAAATCCTTGACAAAGATGATCGAGAGGACGAATATGTATAGACGACACACGTGATTACGAGACTGTAGTGAATCACGTGAGATACCGCAATAAAGAGGGAGAGTAATATGGTAAATAAGCAACGGGACAATCCTATCAACATAGCACACTCTGTAGGTCGTTGCAATGAGGCCTTAAAAGAATTTAGCAATGCAGTTGGTTGATAATGCATTCAAAAATAGATTCCAAATGCATTTATTAACGTATAATTATATAAACACACAGAAAAATTAAAGAGGCTTTGATACAATGAAATAAGTGTGCATAGCAGAAATGTAAGTTCCGTCTAAACAAAAGATAAGGATTCGTCAACCATACATCGCTTTGTAACTGAAGGGCCCAATACGTTCTTGCTCCAAATTATCTTGAAATATCTTTAAGTTCGAATACAGTCATACGAAAAAAATAGATACCCTGTTGAAAAAAATGAACTATTTCTTTGAGATGCAAGATATACATGCAACGTTTATTGCAACGCTCATAGACAAAATAACCTAGAGTTTGGTACCGTTATGTTCCTATTAAAACTTTAGAAAATTCTCTTGCAACTAATTTCTCTCAGTAAAAAAAAACTTCTTTCAAAAGGGTATATGAACTTCATTGTACAACTATAGGTAGTGGTTATGTTTGGCTTGTCTGACCAACGACTTGACCTCATTTTTATAGCCCTGAACTCTCCAAATAAAACAATAGTTACATTTTATAACATGTCAGAATATTCTCTTGTATATTATTATAGATCATACCGAAAGTCTATTGGCAGTATAATACGGTTAAATTAGACAATAAAGTGGGTTAAGCGTTTGAAAAATACAATTGTTGTAAACACTGTTCAATGACCATATAAAAAAATTACTTTTTAAACTAGTAACAGAAACCGTAATAGCGCGACGGAATTTACGTGTCTACTTTACGTTTCAGGAAACCGAAGACTGCAGTATGAAGGCCAGGTACTATCTGGTGGAAAGTGAGTGGATAAAACAGAAGTAGACAGTTGACCGTAGGAGGATACTTTGTCTCTCTATCATCTGCGAAGATAATGTCAACGGGTATGACTATTAGGTATCTAATGAATGTTGCGTCAAGGAAATAAAATTGCGGTATATAATATTATAAATGAACTTTGATAGATGATAAATAAGTATCACTCAAGATAGAGAGCCAATCAGTGTTGTAATAGGTAAACAATCGTTACACTTCGATAGTGACGCAAGTACGTCGAGGGGGGAGAAACTGTTGTTAAATTTCACTGAATTTCTTGAATTTTAATCAACATTACCTATACAAATATCGTGCAAGAAATTCTTACAATATAAATCATTATTGAAAGATAGTAAAATGAAAGATCTAAGAATTCAAAACAATAAACCATCGACTCATTCATAACTATAAGACAAATAATGGTTCGCACAAACATATTTGCTCAGAAGTAAAAAACCGCAGAATGTTATAAAGATAACGTAGAACTGCACAGTGTATTTCTAATGTATTCAAATGGACGACGAATAATTAAAAAAAAAACATAAACGATAAAAAATTCTATCTGTCTAACTATTCAATAGGTATTTCAATAATCCTCTCGTCAGCATCTTGACTGTTAGGAGATATCACAATCATCAGGCTAAATGAAAAAAAGTGCTGCAACCATACCCCCCCCCCCCTCTGTTATGATAGCAACGTTTACACAGTCTTAAGAAAAAAGGAGATACCAGATTCGGTCCGAGTGTAAATAGTGGTTAAAAGTGAATCGTCCAAAAATACCAAACGAAAGCGTATCAGCCACGAATAAAATACTTTCGTGTCCGGAAGCGTGAAAAAGCATCTAAACCGTTGAGGGGATCGAAGCCACTTTCTCTGCCGAGTCTTCGTGGGGGTTACGACAGCTCGAACTAAGTTTTCGCTAGAAGTCATAGGAGAAAGAGGAGGCCAAGAAAGTGAGGGAGGTGATGCGGGGGTGGTGAAGGAGATGGGTGCGGAGGAGGATGGTGGTGCCGCTGCTGTTAGGAGGTGAAATGGGGATGAGGAAAAGAAAAAAGGTTGACACGAATAACGAAACTGTAATAAATTGGCTAAGTAGAAACGATCGAACCAACGCCATTCGACGAAGCTCAAAACCTTAAAGCGATTCCGAAAAACAGGCAGATGTACCGCTGGCAGTAGGTTGGAATAATGGTCCCTTATTATGGGCCGTAAACAGGTAAAAGAAGATACCCACAATTCGTGTTATACGTGCGTAAATATCAGCGAGATTGAAAATTGTTACGTATGTCTATTTAATGTGTATGTTCAAAATTTTGTTGAATTGACTGTTTTTACAGGATGTTTCGCACCATTATCGATTTTTTACTCGAATATGTATACATGTTTTTTATCGATTTTATTGAAAGGTATAGTTTAATGGAATAAGCTTTTTGTACGGACAAAAAGACAAGATATTGTAGAGAATTTGTAGATACACGTAATGTAGTCAAAAAGAAAGGCATCCGATTTAAAATTCTATTGCATGACACTACATGTGTTTTGATAGTTTCATTAACAAAAATATATATACTGCCTTATTTAATTATCACAATCTTGAGAATCAAAGTGACATCCGTTTCTTGATATTCGTGAGTTTTTTTTATCGTAAGGTATAAATCATCCTTCTGAGATAAGCGTTAATAAATTCACACCCCGTCATCGAGAATGCTTCAAACTAAAAGCGAGTGTATCCAGTCAATATTTGCATGTTCAAAAGTCTAAAAAATTGAACATTATTTTTCATAAATCCCACAATCCCCAAACCCTATCGAAATACGTACACAAGATCGGTATAGATATTATCCCCATTACGGAATATTTCAAACTTGCGACGTCGCTGTCTCGCAACAATTGCTCGCCGAATTAACGTTAATACACAATCATAAAATGATAATCTACCTTCCAGCAACCATTATGTTGCCTTTCGTCGTTTCAAACGAGTATTGAATGCCAATGCTATTTTTATAAGTTAATGTATTTTCATAAAAGTACTTGGTCATAAAAAAAGTAGTACCAGTGGTCCCCTGTCGTGGTGTCTTATGAAACAGTTCAGCGTAATGGACTTGGAATTGTAATTACAATAATTTGGTTATCTATATATACATATATAGATATACAAAGAAGGAGAAGCAGCCAGCAAAAATGCCGCAAAAAGCATTCCCCATGGAGGAATGTTTGGTAACGGTAATGCGGAATTCGTATTGGTCAATCGCGCCGGTGCCGCAGCATCCGCTCCCAATTTTCAATTGGTATACGATAGGTATAAAAACCAATATAGGTATAACTGCCGTATTTATACGTAACGCCAAGAAATGTCTTACGAAACGAAACGCCAAGGCTTTAATGAGAGGAAGACCCGATGCGTAAAATGATAAATCTGCACGGAAATTTTTCAAGCGAAATCGCAATGTGCAACTGTGAGTTGACCTGCCAATCCGTAGGGGTCACTTTACTCGCACAGTTCCCCGTGCATTATACCTATATACTTATACCATATACCATACACATACGTAAGATTGTAAGTACGTTCATACGTGAGCACCTGCCGTATACTACGGCCGCATATATCCTAACACGTGTTTCTCATTTTTCTCACTTTTTGTTTGCGATGAAAGTTTGCTTGATCTCTACTCAGACGCTACGTCTACGGTTTCTTGAATAGCATTGCGCATTTTTGCATACCAGTTAAAACGCGCGAAATTATTTTGTATAATCGATAACCACGCATGTCACACACTGAAATTCGACGACTCAATCGAAGCACTGAAAAGTTTCTACGAAAATATTTATTGAAATTCGTATGTAGTCATTCTTATACTTTCTCCCTTTTCTGACTGGAAATTTTGCCGCGTCATACTTCGGTGTATAATTGCGAAACGTGATAATGTAATAACGAAAATACTGTAGACTGTCTTAGCCCAGACATAAGAAATTTGGAAAGTAAGGGTTCAGGAAAACATCCGAAGAAAAAAGGACCGAGATAGCATAGGTAAGATACATAGTAATCGTACAATGATGTAAAAGTCGCAACACGAAGTTGAGCAGCTCTTGCTTGCGAACATCGTAGGTTGAAAGATAGCGTTATTTGTTTACGGGATCAGTGGAAAAAAAGAGAGCGAATAAAGTATTGCGTGACAGTGAAAAGTATTGTTATCATGAGCTCAAAACTTATCCAGAAGTTGCCAGAGAACAGGATGAGTGTAACTGACGAAGAGAACGCACGTACGTAAGATTGTACTATGAAATCGAACAAGTTCTCCTTTCGCCAATAAACTTTAGTATGGCTTTATAGCTTCAACCTATCATTTATATTATATTTATAATTTTTTAAATCATCCCGAAACACATAATAAAGGACAAAAAATTAGATCGAACAAATATTGCTCTATTTATTGTTTGAGAAATTTTTATATTTATCATTCTTTATTCTTCAACTTCTACACTTTTAATTTAATTATTTATGATGAAAATGATAATAGTATTATTAAAGTAGGATATCTTACTGGACACCAATACTCCAATTGCCAATCGTATTTTTTATATAAATACTTAATTTTATTTTATACTTAATTATATACTTAATTATAGATATTTTCTTTAAGCGAGTTCATGCTAATAATCAAAACAATCACGGATGGACGAGCGAATTCGATGCTTGACATTTTGCAAGAGGTTTGCGAAGGATAACGGCTTGTTAGAGTAGCACGCCGATGTGAATCGGCGAGCACGTGACACAAGGTCGTACGATCACCTTGGAACCCCACGCCTCCTCGCCGCCACGTCCTTTTCTGTCGCTTGAAATGCTACGACTACGGGATATAGCGGAACTGTCATTTTACAGTTGCTCCTCAGTCACTTATCGTAATCCACATACCTAGGTAGGTATCTATGCTTTCGGCCAGATATCTCGTTATATTCGTTAATTCAAAATGCGATATTACATATATCGGCGCAATAGTATATTGTAAATATTAATGGATGGATTAAATTTTTGAAGCAGAAAATAGACTGAGATTAATCCTTAATTTTTAACTAAAAAATATACAATGCGCTCACGGAAGGAACTGATTGAGAAACACTGAAGTGCTTGAGTAGTATCGCAATAAACAAGGCGACGAATCGACTTTACGTCGATAGATAAGCGATAACGTATTTCGATAACGTTTATGAATTGGGTAAGAGTAGCTGACGGATTTGCCCTCGGTAACTGTTCACCTTTCCAATAGTACTTACTCCATTGAAATTTCAAGTACTTCTGGTGAGACCTTATTTCGACGGCAATTAAATGTTATCCCATTTTGATAGTTAACCTAATGCACTTATTTGCCAATTTCATGCAAATTACATTCCACCGTTAGAAATCGTATAGCATCTTATCAATGGCACTTAATGACAAATTTAACGTTCTTACATGATAAAAAGAATTTTCTTGTAAACGAGCTGCATTCCCTATTCATTCTATAATTATCCACGTTTCATTTTAAACTCTGTTTGGACTTGAGAACTGCAAGTTAAAGATCCTTACTTTATTACAGATTGTTTCCGTAAAATAAAGTGGCATTTAAAGTAAGTTTATTTAAACTTGAAGACCGAAGGAAAGATGAGCAGCAGGTCATCAAGAAAAAAAAACATAACGCGCAATCTGTGATTTAAAATTTCTTTTTTATGTTTTCAGGGGCTTAATCAAAGGTTTTGGAAATACAGTTCAAAAACAATATTAAAAATTGAAGTTCAATAGAAATTTCTAATCACTATCATCGTACAGCTCTAAAAAAACATGAAGTATGCTTGTAGGACTAGGAAGACATTTCGTGTTGGAAGCCATAAGGCTACTATTTATTGAGGCCGAATGCACTCGCAACCTAACGACTTACATTAGTAAAAGCTTTTATAAAAAAACATCATCGCAGCCGGTAGGATTCGAACCTACGCTCCCAGAGGGAATCTGATTTCGAGTCAGACGCCTTAACCACTCGGCCACGGCTGCTTACTATTCCTTAGTTTTTATGGCATTAGGGGTGGAAACTACCCCCTCTCGTTGAAAATTATAGTTTTAATCAAAATTTATTTATAGAATATATGTATATCGCTATAATGAAAAGATACGGTAATCTATAAAAATTATATTAACAAAATATCAATAAATTATCATTGAAATCTACGTGAATAATTATAGCACACCATACGGTAAATTAGAATACAAATAATATACCAAGTTTACTAAAGCAGATCGAAATTGAATTGTAACTACATGTTATTTTCCTAATGGTATGCTCGATGAAAGTACAGTTCGTGAATAGATTTTATTCTTCAAGATTCAACATGACTTGCTATAATCTGTATTTTATCGGTAAATAACGATTTACATTATCAATATCAAACTGATAAGACAATCATTGCCTGAAAAATGAAAACACCATAATTTCGAAATAAATGTTTTATTGTCTACATTCAATTTATATTTTTTTCTTATATGATAAATTTCACGGATGTTGCAAGCAAAGTGAAGTTTATTGTTATAATACTAATATACATATAAATAAAATTCTCTTAGACTCCAAAAACGCACGTAATTTGTCGATTCCCAAATGCACATATGCTGACCCTCGTGAATATATAGTGTAAAAAAAGATAGGATCATAACAGTGAACAGTCCCGTTTCCAAATACACGTCAGCTTCGTGCGTGCAAGGCACCATCTTGAAGGTCATCTGCATCGTTCAATGAATCAGCTGTGAAATTCGCAAGGTATAATCTAAAATTATACACAGATACGCATAAATAGAATAATCGAATGCATATAATTTTTTACTGTAATAATTAATCAGTCGTATCTTCAATCTCATTCCATTAAATATTCCAACATATTCTTAGAATATTCTGAATCCGACGTAAAAATAAAATTCACAAAACCCCTTTGCAAAATTCATACAAAGTCCCTGAAGTATTTGTTTATTCGATTCCTCCTTACTTTCAGGATGTGAAAATATTAATATTAGGAAAGAAGTGCAGAGAAAGAGAAGAAAGAGAGAGGCATTGTAAAATGATCTATGAACCATGCTAGACAATCGTATCACGAATTGTCCCACAAAAAAAAAGAATCAGATTAACGGTTCTCATGCTACTGGCATTTAAATAAAATCCATTAAAAAAACGTATATGGGTAAATATTTGATGAGGTGGTCAGTATAGTATCAGTGGTGGTCAAATCAGTATAGTAAATGGCCAAGCAATAAACAACGTGCCTGGTAGAAACTAACATACTTTTTAGTAAGCATTATACAACTAGAGTATTTTGTACAACGGGCCAGACAAAAAACAAGTTATTTTTTTATTTTTTCATATCCAGGGGAAATACATCCACCAGGGGGATGACAAAGCTACAGGGGAATTAGTTTCAGGGCCAGTATATGGGTAAATATCTGATAAAGTGGTTTGGTAACGGCACCTCAATTTACGGCAAATTTTTCGCGATAATTGGGTTTTCGAACTATCAAATTGGAGATGAGTAACCGTGTTATTCAGAACGTTGTGTTTGGAAATTATAAAATTATTCATTTAGACTAAAAAATCAGCTCAAGTGTGGAAAAAGAAAACAAACAGATATTAGATGTAAGCGAATGTTAAAAATCATATCATTGTCACGTTCTAACTTGAATGGAAGACAAAACAGGTTTTTTGCAATTCCCCTGGCCCCTAATTGTGCAGGGGAATTACGGATTCACCCTTATATGCTTAAATTATGGGTCAAAAGCTCAGAAATAGATTTTACGCTAATAAAATGTTGTTTTGTCTTTCATTTTACATTCAATAACACATCAAATATTTTAGAACACTTTCGTTGAATAAAAAAAAACACAGCACAGTGAAATGACAAAACTTACTGGCATGGACATGACTTTCCCAGTTGAAGACCATGCCGCGACTAACGTGGACAAACCATCTCCAACCACTTGTACGTGTTTTCAACCTCAGATCAAATTATGTAGAACCATATACAATATGGTCGTAGTGGCATAAATTTTGTCTGTGAAAATTGACTTATACTTACCGACAGGGGAATTACTCCAAAACACGGAGACACGCAGGGAAGTCTTATTAACTCAAAATTGAATAAACTTTTGTTATTTTTGCATATCTATAAGTATAAAGCAAGTATCTGAAAATATATAACCGTAAGTTTCGTTTTGGTAAATCCACAATTTTCATAATTAGCTCGTTCTTTAGATGAAATAGCGGGGCCAGAGACACACCAAGGGAATGACATTTTCCATACTTGAACTGATTTTCTAGTAGAAATGAATAATATTATAATTTCCAAACACAACGTTCTGAATAACACGGTTACTCATATGCAATTTGATAGTTCGAAAACCCAATTATCCCGAAAATTTTTCCGAAAAATTGAGGTGCCTTTACCAAACCACTTTACCAAATATTTACCCATATACGGTATATGTAAATCGTAGGATAAAAGCACAAGAAAAAAACAAGATTCGTCATTTTACAGTAAAATAATTACAAAATCTTTACACAAGCATAATACATACATTTTAAGTAGTACTCATCTCGAAGCTCATTTCCTTGACCCCTATTTGGTATCTAACAAAAATCGTATATAACAGAGGAGAAACTAGTGGTTTTTGTAAAAAAAATTTATTATCATTTCAGAATATAAATAGACTTCCATTACTTATGATTCAACTATGGCAGATATACGTGGATACGTCCAATGACTTATAAATCGTAATAACTCACAAATCCCGTTGCAAGTCCGCGAGACCCACTCTCATTATTCGCGCTCCTATCATAGAACACGGGGGAAATAAGGTCACGAGAAAAAGAAACAAAGTGTACTTCCTTGAAGGATCGTTATGTATTTACTCTCGTAGAATCCGGATGTCTAGGCGAGTGAGCGGGCGAGCGACCAGTTATAATCAGCGATCTCTCAAGTAGCCAAGACCGTTTGCGGCTGTTCCAGATTACGTCCTTGCCACGGAGTGCAATGGCGTCCCAACCATAGTTACGTATCTACGTACGTACTTCTATACCGGGTGTAGTAAGCTATTTAAAGAACGCATCTTCCGCAAAAAATTCCTCGTGGTTTTGAAGAGGAAAAAAAAATATTTTGAACAAATGAGAGATCCTGGTGAAGCTAAATTACAATGGAAGAAATATAGCACTGCGTGTAATGTTGAATGAAAATTTATTATAAATGCTCTTACAATCAGTAAACTGTGTATAGTATATGGAATATATGTATATTTGCATAATTTCATCACGCCTGCAGCAGTTTAAAGGAGGTCAGGTTGTATTTTATAAAATTCAGCGAAATTATCGAAACGGTTTTGCGTAATGTCGTGCATTGTTTTGATGCCGAAAACTCAAAGTGAATTAATATCTATGATGTTGTAGGTACGGAATTAATGATATGTATACAGAGCTGCGGGATTCGACGCAGTATGACCCGTACATAGTTAACTATCTGTTCATAGTATATACCGGGTGGGCGCAGCGAGGCGAAGAAATAAAAACACAATCCAATCGTGATAGTGAATAATTGCTAGACCGTGATTCCGAAAGCCACGTGACGAAAAGTTAAGATAAGCAAAGCTACTTACGAGTCTGGGTGTAATATATGTATATACATAAAAAGAAACGACCAAAATGTGACACTAGAAATGACTATAGAATTCATAAAATTTCTTAGAATGTGAGTAGAAGAGAAATGCCTGAATGAAAGGTATGCCTCAATTTCAAGAGTGTCGCTTGCTACTGTTTATAATTCCAAAAGTAACTAATAATTTTTCTAAATATACTCTCCAATATACTTTAGAGTCCAACGCAGTGTGCACTACTAGAAAGATATCTGCTCCCATGGCTCCACGGTTGCCAAATTTACTATTAAAGCATGCTTTTGCGAATTAAATGAATTATCTAGAAACAACGAATAATCATAACTTTCACAAATTTAACATACAATATCGAAATGGCACAATCGTAGTAATAGGCTATCATCAATACCTATAACGTTGAACAAGACCCATTATTCACACATACTATAGTGAAGTTGGGACCAAAAAGCTGACTAGGTCGAATATCTGCATATCGGAACGCAAGGATTTTCCAAGGCAGAATGTGCGTAGCTGCCATTATACTAAAATCGACTTCATTGAAATTTCATTACACCAAAAGTATTTTTCAGCTGCGTCATAGCAACGGGTGGAATAAAGGGGAATTCGTCGGTAAAAAAAGGAGTGAAATAAGTAAAGCTAAGCAAAGAAAGGAAGGGAAAGGATAGAAGACGAGTGCGGAGCATGAATTACATCTCACGTGGAGAAAGTTGATGCGCGGGATAGAAGAAGTCGCGGATGTATTCTCGAGTGGAACGGGAAGCGCGCCACTTGGAAGTCACAAGAAGATCGTTCCTATTCGTGACGCGTCCTTCGAACACGTTTACTGGCGCGATTCACGGCGCGCGAGACGATTACGAATTCCCCTATGAATATTGGAATTTCTTGCGCGTCGCGCCTCACCCTTCATCCCCATTATTCTCTTTGATCCGCATGCTGTCTCCCGTGCGGCCCCCACCAGGCCAATTCCGAATGTGCGTGATCTTAACTAATGGTATGTTAACGATGCTAACGACCTCTATAATTTCCGAACGATTCCGAAACACGAGCACGATGCTTGTAACGTGTACTTATATCAAGAACTGTGTGAGATCTAATACTCCAACTTTATGTAGGTGCGTATGTGGATACCATTTGCCCACTGACCGCCACTGCGTCTAACGTGTCCCGTGAGTTTAGATCCTAAAGGCAATCGCGGCTCTTAGTTTTGCATAAATAATTCCCTCAGCTTCGTAACCACTCTCTCCCTCTCGTGAATTCGCAACTGTCCGCCTCCTAGTGACTGTTCTTAACAATTTATGAGATAATAGCGTAGTGTGCGAATTACGTTGAAGACTTCAAAATCAGCCTTTTTTTGTTTTTACCTTTAGACTTTACATTTCGATATACAAAAAGAACAGCAAGATAGAGTTGGAAATGAAATGTTTAAATCAGTAAACAATATTTTCGATTATTGCGAAATCACCCGTGTAATCTCTAAATACGAATTTTAGTTTAAGAGGCAATGGGAGCTGATTTATTCGTCGTCACTGCATAACAGTAGGCATCGAACTCACCACGAGCAGAGCACGAGTCACGTGAAGCTCACTCAGGTATTAGTTAAAAAATATTTTGTACTTGACACGTGGAGTTAAAAATTCACCGGTATAGAGGTATCTACGCCTAGCAGCGCATGAAAGTTGCCAAGGGATTTTTTTGATGCATTAATTATTCCCGTCAAGGCCTTTTTACAGCGGCATTCCAACCACCAGTGACTTTTATGCGGGAGCAAGTACAGAGCAGGTAAACCGATGCAAGTACCGGGCGCGAGTAACTGCGTGCACCACTAGTATCTGATATTTCGATGTAATTCTTATGACGTTGTTGTACGTCCCTTTCAAAACTCTTATAAAATCCCCGATGCTGTTACTAAATTTCCTGCCATCCGATACACCTGCATAGCAAGGACAGAATGTCAGCCAAGAAACTGTTAAGGTGTATTTCAGGTTAGGTTCATATATGGTTTCATTAGCAACGAAATTTGCATGTCGATTTCGATGCCAACGACAGAATTGCAACACGGCATTTTCGGTTAATGAAAAAAAAAGTAAATAAAGGATAACTGCAGGAATCTCACGAGTGTCTTGGAGCGAACAGATATTGGCGCATTAAGCAGCTCTCGCACATGCATAATTTTTCTGCAATGTGTCGAATGCTCGAGAAACACGAATTACATACAGGCGTTTATCTGGACTAGTACGTACAGTGGACGTAGAGATATTTTAATTTCAATTTCAAATCGCATAACGGGTTTGCGATATAAGAGATATATAGATCATTTTAGCGTTACTTAATCTCAATTTGATTCCCCCTCCCCCTCCCCAGCCACCACTCCTTCCGCTCTCTACTCTTTCTCTGTAACACAACGGGAGCGTAGGTGAACGAGAAGAAAAAGGATAGTGACTGACATTGCGAGTTAAGATCTCTTTGCTATGAGAAATTTCAATACTTTTTCTTTCTTTCACTCCCTTGGATTCTCTAAGTATCTCCGTTACTCTCTCATTCCATTCTACTCTCCCGTGAGCAATCGTGGGACTGTAATAGGAATGGTACGAGCCGTCAATGTCAAACAGCCTTATCATTTCCAGTTGACTAATGCTGGACGGCTGCTACGGTTCTGTATATTATCGATACAGCTATTGGATACGTTGTTCGTATTTGCTCGCAAATAGTACGTAAATAAGTCTTCTAGGTCACAGGTGGAACACTGAAATATGATCTGGTTTCTCTTATCATTTTTTTTTCTTAATAATTTCATCACAGCGGACAAGAAGCCCACTTTTATTTTCGAAAATAAAAACGTAACCAGATCGCAAAACGCAACTGCCATATGAAGGGAACCGTATGAGCGAGCCTCTTATTTACCTTAACGAACGATGTAAAAAATTGTTCAGCGCTAATTTCGTGAATGCAGTACCCGTGAAAGTGCACGTTCGTAAGTTCGTGCAGGAATCACCGCAGTGTCTCGAATTCCCGTTGGCAGTACGTATATGTATAGGCAAATTGCGTAGGGCGGGGAAGCGTGAAGAGGCGAGAAGGTGGCCGAAGGAAAGTAAGGAGGAAGGATGAAAGAAAAGGAAAGATTGAAAAAAAGTAATAAGGCCGTGGGAGGAGGACCCGCCCGCGCCCCGGGCGTAATTTCACTTGACCGATTCAGGTCGAACGGGAAAAAAATTTCTGATTACAAGCAGTGCCTGGTGCCACGTATATCTTTATTTCGCAACTCGTCGTGTGACGCATGGTTATCCGATATATCCGAGCACCCCGCGCGTAAAACCGTAAGTTAAGCGAGCGAGAAAAGATTTATGGCGCGCTCGTGACTTCGCCGGTCGTGCTGTGTTTTTCGTGCAACGCGATTTTTACTTTTTCGCGACTAACCGATGACACTCGTGATATACACGGTTTCGTACCTACGTATGTAAGAAGGTAGATAGGGTACCTGTTGCCACGGGTCCAGAAAGCTTATATTTCTCATACCGCAAATTTACGACATAATTCTGTCTGATCCTTCTGTGTGGATTTTAGATGCACTCGTCCTTACGATCGCGTAAACGTGGCTTTGCCGTAGCACAGAATCCATGCATTACACTGCTTCATAAAATTTCGTATATCATCAATAATCTAATTATACGAAATAGCAAACGTTGATATGACTCGGCACAATGATATCGAAGGCAGCTTCATAAGAATATTGTGCAATATTACAAGCGACGGAGCTAACCGATCGATTTGTCCTCCCGTTTTACATTTCACGGGCATATACCAGATAGGTCCAAGTAGGCAGGTAGATAGGCTGGAAGTTGCAGTATCGTTTTTTTCCAAGTTCTGCCGCGCATGGTCACAACGTGAAATCAATCCGAGTAATCCTTTTGCCGGTTCGAGAATGGAAGAGAGAAAAAAATCTCCTCGGTTTCACCGTAGACGGCGGCGGTCAAAACGGCTGGTAATCCTATACATGGGGTATACATTATATCTCGATTAGTTGGGCAACCCCAGTGAGATCTACTGTAATTTCAAGATGCGTAATCCCGCAGCGGGTATCGACGGGGAAATAATAAGCGGGCTCCGTACAGCCACGTGCAATACGATCGTGACGTAAAAGCAGAGCTTATCGTGTGCGCGCGCAACTACGCGTCGCCAGCGCCCACTGGGACGTAGAGTAAGCAGTTACAGAGTACAGGTATACTCGTGGACACCGTACTATATGTAACTGTCGAATACAAACGGCTTGTTTCGAATTCGTGTCAGGAGCTAATATCGCCCTTTGATTTTCGTGACTATTACGCAGCTAGTGACGCAGTACCACGATGCCCTTAATTAATGCTTGCATAAATAGTTGCCCGTTTACTGCGTGCAAGAGTATAAACAAGGCGGCCTCCAATGCGAGTTGTAAACAGACGCGAGACACGAGCATCGGGGCGCCTGCTCAGCCGCTAGAAGGTAGATGGTATACAAGATGGAAGGTATACAGAGATGCGTTCTACAGGATCACAAGACCCTCTTGTTGAGACTCGTAAACCAGGTTTAGCGAAGCGCTCGAGCAGAACTCGATCTCGAGGCCGCTATCTCCACCTTTCTACGTGTTAACCGGCCCACGGATAAATATCGGGCCGAATGTCGTCCGTTAGCTCATCGAGATCTATCGATCCCAGGATCGCGATCGCTTGTCTCGTACACACGAGAGTTTACTATGCTCGCACCAATTTGTTGCGCGATTCCACCGTGCTGCGCAATCGATCGATGCGCGTAGGATGAGCTCGCTTGCATACACTCCTTCATACTGTACAAATCGCTCGAATCTTGTACGGTTTAACTGTCGAACCTGTCCCCTATGGAGAATCATTTGCATTTGCTCTCTATTTATTGCACTCTCGTTGTATTGCTATTCCGAGCGACGTAACACGTGTGGATACTGGTATGCATTTTTGCGACGTTTTAAACTTGTCCTCGTACTTTGCATCCTTTTTCATTGCGTCATTATTTTTATAAAAAAGTTATTCTCGTTAAGATAATTTTCACGTTAAAAACAATACGTAATTTATCCATATTCGAATCCCGTCGCTATGCAAAAGGACCCCTATCACTCCTGGATGAAAGCGTCGTCGTCGACTGAAAAGAATTCGCGAGATTTTGTCACGCATCCGTCCAGAGAGCGTGACTCTGTGGAAAGCCAAGTTATACTATACAGTACAGCATCGAACCAGTAAGAAATTCTTCCCATCAATTAAAGCGCAGACTCCGCTTGCACGGAATTAATAGGCCGTTTAAGATATAAACAGATCCATTACCTGCGGACTCGTAAGGACTGCTCGTACTTAATCTGTTCCTGGTAGGAAAGCGTTCACGAGGATCTTGGAGCAGCGAAAGGATAAGTAAAATATCTATGCCGCCGAGACTGTTCCATGGTAAATGTCGTACACAATAGGTAACGAGAATGCAGACTTACCGATATAGTTGTGGACTCCGTGTAGATTCACTTTCCACCGTTTACGGTTTATACGGTAAGTATGTAGCGAAACGCATATATCGCCTTCTTGGACTTCGTTAAAATACTCATCCAATACCTACAAGAAGACGCGTTGTTCAGTTCATCATCCTAAGCGAATCATCGGAAAGGGGAAGGTTCTCAAGGCAACTCTGTGATTTTAGCATTGAAAGAACGGGAAATTATGAGAAGGGAATCGCGCTTAATTATCTCGAGTATCGCGCCATTAATTATCTCGAGTAGATAACCTGGCCAGTGCGAATAGAATCTGCTATTTCTATACTATTAACACATTAACGAGTAAATGAACTACTTTACCTGTTATATGCATCTAGGGGAGCTGAACCTATTCCACGTGATGACTCGTCACTATTTTTCTAGATCTTTTAAAGAGACGTTGATGAGACTGACGAATAATTTATCACGACAGTAAGACCGGAGATCCGACGATCTCGACACGGTGCCGGTAGACTGTTTGATAAGGAAAGATCGTTGCCAACCAACAGGAGGAGACTCGCTGTGACTTCGCTGTGAGTCATTATGGAAGAGTCGAAGTAAAGGACGGGATGAGAATTGGGTCTATTAATTACGCTAGGTACTGATCGGGACAGGATTAATGGGCTGTTTAAGTTGTAAACGGACGACGTAAATCTCGGAATCGTGTCGCCCATCGAGCCACGACTCCGCCATCCGCCGCTCTCAGACCGATGAAAGTCCGTTGCTCGCGTTCAACCTCACAGAATCAAGAGACTTTCCTTTGAGACATTTTGTTCGTTGCTAGCGAATAATACGAGTAATGGCTTAATAACAGGGCATTCAGTTCGCGTGTTACGTGTCTCCCATGCCTTTTTGCTACGAAGCCGATCGTGACGTTGTGGCACCTTGCCTCCCTGCTTCGTCATGAAAAACTGTGAAAACGCTTGAAACACGACAGGTCTAGACAAGTAGACATAGCTACATAGTCCAGCCTGGGACTTTCTACGTCACCGGTGAAATGCAGCGAATGCATATGACAATCGGCGTAAGAATAAGAATGACTCAGTGCATTCTGGCGCACTGCGGTATCACGACTATTTACCGTTACGAAACTGGTTTTTATCCACTTGTTATACGCTAAGGGAGGTAATAATTCAGTTTTAGGACTCAAGCTTTGAATCGTTACATGTTATCAATTATGATAAGTTAATTTTTATTTTTAAGATCACGCCTACTACCCATGAGTAATTAATGTAAAAGATACACGTAATCCAAATGTTCATACTCTATAGAACTATACAAATTATTATACTTCATAAAACCGACTGTTTAGCCAATCTAAAAACTTGAATTAGAGTAACGTACGTTAATCATATACGTTTACCAAAGCATACAAGCTGATTTACATCTCTCTGTAGTTTCACATTGAAATGGTTTCAAGCCTTAAGTTTGAAATGGAAAGAATTATATTTATTCATCTAGATAACAGAGCGTGGTGGAACAGTAGGAATAATGGAATTATTCTATAGTTTCTTATTCGTGCACTGAACCATTTAAGCTGCAACAGCTCTTTGGAATATAAAGTCAATAAAAAGACAGACAATGCATAAAAAATCAGATACCTTATGTGATTCATTCTGTATATACAAATACATATTGAAAAGAACTCCAAAACTCGTAAGTTACCAAATATTTGTTCCGTGACCCAATTAAAGAAAACGGTTCTCCATTTGCGCACTGAATAGCCCACAACCTCCTTATACAGGCCCGTCCACACCCGCGTACCGCTGTAACGCTACCGTTTTATACGAGCTATACGAACTCGGTATACCAAGTATCCACGGTAGTGCGTCTGTCTGCCTGCACGAAATACACTTCGGTATTCTTGGCCGGGCAAGTGCGCACCGAGCAGACTGTAAAGTAGCCTGTTTTTCCCGTCATAAAGGCGCGGATAGTCGAGCTAGATAGATATTTTCGTGAGATTAGGTAAATGCACGTATAAGCACAGTCCATCCGAGGAATCCAATAAAATTTTAATGGAACAGTCAAACTGGTTGTCCCTTGTTTCAATGCATAGTCTATATATGCTTATATAGGTACAGCTACGTATATTCGTAAGTCATTAAGTATTTATTCGCAGCAATGTGTGTAACGATCTGAAATTACATATTTCACTTAGAAGAGCTTCGAGAACAGCTAATCTTTTGATTAGAAAATAATATCTGAGTTACTCGTTATAGTATTATAGTAGGATTTTTCTTGGGAAAGAATTAAGAAATATAATTTTTGATAGAGTACATTTCTTTGTCGTTCAAGGTTATCTTGCCATGACCGGATAACGACATCGATATTTAGTTTTAACAGCTGGAATATGTAACGTAGTTTTTAGATTTCAGCATGCGACTACCAGCTGTGGAAATAAATTTGTTAAATCAATATACATCGGAAATTAGAGTACTGTCGTGTTAAATGCTCTAGATTCACATCGGACTTAAACATTTCCACAATACTATAGCCTTCAATCACAGAAGAAACCTGCTTTCTGAAAATGACGCGCAGAACTCGTTGTCATATACGTTCGTTAATGCACGTTCACACTACCGCTCCGATACATTATCTCTGTTCCTCTGATGTAGTAAAATTTTGAATAAAAGTTGCCAGTCCAAACTAGTAAAAAATATGGTTGGCACTTTTTAAACAGTCGATTTAAATAATTTATAAAATCAAATTTTTACAATTTTATTACAATTGTATATGCGAAACATAATATAGATTATAAATATATGAATATCAATAAAAAATGTCAAGCCACAGACACATCCACGATTGGTAACTAAATTTTAATAGAAAATTCTATTAAGGTCATCAACGATATTAACCCGGGAATAGGCTCGTGGGATGTCCGAGACTCAATGCTTTTCAAATCGAGAAAAAAAACCGCGCGATCATTCACGGGTTAATTAATGTATAATACGTTCAGCATTCCCTATGTATACGCAAGCAATGCGACTACTACCTTATGCCATCTTCTGCATGCATCCAAGCACTGACGTAACAATGACTTATGTTATTGCCATACTAAATTTTCAACTAGACGCTACCTAGTTCTATTATTACATGACACGATTCGAGGAATAGTAATATATGCTTATCAATATGTAGCTTATCAAATGCTAATAAAACTTTTTAACTTAAAGAATTGTCACGTCCACTTCTTCCTTATCAGAAAGTGATTGTTTTATCTTGCATCACTATTGCGTACATTTTTTCCATTATTTTCAATATCAATCACACAGACAATAATCATCATCGTCCTTTGATGATCTGATTATACGGAAGATAATGCGTAACATTAACACTTTTTGTCAAGCGCAAATTCATTTTTTGATATACATTATTTAAATACGTGATACCAAAACTAGCTTCCGCTGTAAACCATGAGCATAGAGTATGGATACCTGAGCACCAGAGAAAGATTAATTGATAATCGAAAAAGCATCTTCACATTAAATCAAACTTGAACAGTAAAGTATCCTTCAAAAAGTGTCATAAGAAACGGTACATCAGACGTTGCCATTAAGGAGCGTTCACACATTTACCTCCATGTACCGCAGGGTGCAGAAACACACGAAGCAATAACAGAAATATACGCAAGTTAACTTCTCGAGGGTAGTAGAAGCTATAATGTAATCGACATGGGGTGAACGCAAAACTGAATCGAATATAAAAAATTAGCCGTTTGCCCCACACGTCATTTATCTCGCGCACGGAGACAAATTGCCTGGCGAGTGAGAGTAATAATTTTTCCGATGAAAAATGGCGCCGCACGGCACGTGCAAACGTTCTCCTCGCGCTCGCGACTCGGTCGCGCATTACCGCACGTTAAACGAATGCATGACCTTTCCGAATGGTGAAAAATACACGCGGGGGAATAAATGGTCCAATTATCACGGCTGTCTGCACGGTAGAGAGTGCATGCAAAAAGCCGCTCAATTATAGTGGTAAAAATGCATATTAATCTGGCTTCTTGAGACTTGCGGTGCGCCTCGTGCACCCATGTATGCATATAATGTATAATGGATACGTATAGCGGACACTTATTATTCGCTCCTGCACCTTCCATGCATACGCATATAATGTCTGCAGTATATTCTCGAACTGTTTTGTGAAAAAAAAAATAACGTATTTCAACCAGGAACGCTTAGTTACTTTATATATAACATTAACCAGTATCACTGTACACGTCTAGCACATAAGTTGCCTGTAAAATTAATTATGTATTTTTAATCCGTCGTCATAATTGCCACTGCAATCAAAGAGAAAAGATTAAATATTTATGCGAATACGAAAGTGAATTCCTGAAGAAGTCTCTTACTTGATAAACCAACGATAATCAATTTAAAAATACACATTGATTACAATCGGCTCTCGATCCTCGTAATCTTGTCTTCCGTCATTAAGTAAGAAAGGATTTACAAAATTCCGTTCCGTAATGCTTCAAAATAATAATCAGTTCCGATTAACCGATACAGACTAATGTCTATGTGTAGTAAGATCTTTCTTGAAAATTTATAAATTTACATAGAACCGACTAATCTTTCCGATAAGTTGTTCTACGTCGGTATCGTCTCCTTCGTTAATACTTCTATCTATCCCGTTGATTTACTCCAGACCTGGGGCAAATGGTACCCTGCTTAGGTACGTGACGCAACGGGCGTTTATCGTCGATTGAGCCGGCCCCGTGTATTCTCGGGTCAAGCCAAGTTACTTGTGCCGCGTAATGCCCGTCTATCGAGCGTTCAAACGTGATAGTAGGGAAAGAGTGCCAGAGAAGGTTGCGAGTGGAGGAGGCGAGGGTGGGAGACTAAGGAAACAAGAGGTCAGGAGAGTGCGGTGTAAGAAAGAGAAAGAAATAAAGGGAGAGACAACTCCAGCGAAAGAGAGTCGATCGAAGTGGATCAGCACCTATCTGGGTTAATGAATTGCACGGGGGGGAAAGGAACGCACGAGGGATACGAGTCGCGGAAATAAGCACGACTGCCAAAAATGATCTCGACGAATAACTATAAGCTGATGAATCTTCGTAAAGCAACAAATTATCCTTAACGATACTTGTGCATACACGTATCAGCCTCGTTAGGCTAGCAACTAATTAGATTGTATTCCTTCCAAGATACAAACTTTCACACAAGCATCCGAAAAATAAGTGGTTCCTTTGTGAAGAAATTGATGCTCTCACAATGAGGATACGTAGTTACGTTAATTGGGCTTATAAAAAGAAAAGTATGCCTTTCAGATATTTTTTCATGAAAAATTTTATTTTAAGCCAGATATCTACAAAATGTCCTACGTTGACTCATGCACACGTAGGTGCTAACGGAGCCACTGATCCGAGCATAATTACCCTGCCGAGTCCAGCATAACTTATCCCTTTAGCGTTTAATTGTCGCTCAGGTATAATTTCACCGAAGCAATCGCCATAACTCGGGGTCATGCCTTGCCAGCCGATATCGTAATGTAGGAGCCGGAACACAAACGGCCTTGTCGAGGAGAGCTGACCACCGGTCTACCACGCCCTGTTCTGGCATTCACCACTGGAGACATGGCGTGCACAAAACACACACGCGCGCGTACACATTGACACTCGTGTCAACGCACGCATACACATGGCTCTCCACGCACACATCGTACTCGCTCCGTGAGAAACGAGAGAGACAGTAGCTGGTGGACATATTCGCTGCGAAATGAAATGAAAGAGATTCGCGGCAGCATCCGTGATGATCCTGGTGAAACAAATTTTAAAAGATTTCAATAGGCTACCCTGGCTCTCTTCGTTACCAATTTCGACCAGAATCTGATTTTCCTCGTAAGAAAAATTTCAACTAGTGTGAGACATTCGTCCGAAGCTATCCAGGTCAAGGAATCGGTATCGCGTAATGTGAATTACTTTTATTTTCTGATTTTTGTCCTGGTTCCAGATCGATTCGTGAAACTCTTACGATACATACGTTGCCATTGTGTTGTACGCGCACCGTTCAAAGGATTGATTGCGATCCGGTGCGCGTTCGTTTGTCATTGCCTCGAGGCTATAGGTCTAGTATGTATATTCTTGCTAAAGGATTCCCACGGGATAAAATGCGAGTTCAGAATCGATTTCGAACGGATCACTTACGCAAAGAGCTCCAATGATAGACGAGAGCGGCCAACAGTAGGTACCGTATAGTGTTCGCATACGTAATTTTCAACGGCTATTATACCGGACGGACTATGACGAGTTCCGACCGATTTCACCCGAAATGACGGGCTAATTTGGAGTCTCGTAATACGTTGACGGATAGAAGAAGGGAGGAGCAAATACCAGGTACAAAAGTGTAAGGATAAAAATCATTGAAGAAGAAGAAATGCAAACAGCCATCCTGTGCGTGTATGTAAGTATGGTAACCTCCGGGTCCATGGCCCAGTTTGCGCACGTGTCCAATACGCATGTCCTAGTACGAGTTACGCGTGTGCACGTCCGGTCACGCGTCTGCGTGAACTCACCTTTAATCGGCAGTACTTACCAACCTACCTGTACGTGCGTGCATGCGTATCTGTAAGTGCATACGTGACCACTGAAGAAATACGAGAAAGAGAGAGATTACGTATTAGAAACGGCAGGAGCATCCGCTATCCCCCTATGCATTATATTTATATATATAATATGTATTCAGCATGTGATAACTATGGGACTGCTAGACTCGAGTACCGTAAACTGCGTCAGAAGTTTTGTAATCGGAAGCTTTGCCGTGGGTACGATGATCATCTCCAGTGCGAAGATTGTACGATCGTTTTTCGTTTTCCACCATTTTTATTCCCATAGAACAACAATCTGTATTAAATTCGCTGTCATTTCCTGTTTCTCCACAATTCTCAAGTTTCTTTTTTCATATTTCTGACTTCGTCTTGGCGAGTCGTAGGAACAATTTTTTATCACAAAGGATGGCTTTGTAATTGGCTGTTTGACTGCTTTGCGCAATTTCAGATAGGTAGGTCT
This sequence comes from Trachelus troglodyta, assembly GCA_030142635.1. Taxonomy (NCBI): domain Eukaryota; kingdom Metazoa; phylum Arthropoda; class Insecta; order Hymenoptera; family Cephidae; genus Trachelus; species Trachelus troglodyta. The sequence goes on from JARQTJ010000052.1 coordinate 386,555, forward strand.
TTCAGCACACCTCGGCGACAATTGAATTTTAAAGCGAGACACGGTTACATTTTAACGGGCCGTTCCTGGGACCACCTGATGGACACTCATATGACCAGAATGACGTAGGCTCTTTCGACCGAATTTATTCAAACCAAGATCGTCTCGCTCGCCATTAATTGATCAAACCAAATTCAATTTTATGCTGTACATCCTTCGGCATCTCTTACAAGACTACGTTCCTTGACCGCGAAGGTCTTTGGCTGGTAGCTACTAGGAGGTTTCCTTTGGAAAAGAAACTCAAAAACAGCATTTGTGTTTTGCATATGCAGTCGAACGTGTAGGCATATACATAGTATTAGTCTCATCGACTAAGAACTGGATCTAAAGGAAAATACTTATCTGCTCAATGAATTCAAAGCAGAATCGTTAAATATACTCATCTTGAAGTCTATCGCAAAATATTCATATGCATATCCTGGCTCCGGGGAAAGTGTAAGGTATATTACTGAGATAGGTGCTCGGTCGCGTGGCACCAAGCCAAAAGACGACACGTGAATACAGTTAGATCTGGTGTTTACGATCCTGACAGGAACGATCGAGGTGTTTAAATGCAAAAACTCGAGACAGAAATAGGTACTCCAGAGCATGAGCAGTATGAGTATCGATATCGGATAGAGATCGGCCAACGTTGTGAACGTTTGCTAGGTAAGGCTTGAAAACCTTGGATTGGGTTAGACTAGGTTAGGTTATGTATACTTTAAGTACCTGTAGATCCAGAACTAGGCAGTACCCTCAGCATCAGATCCATGCACCTCAGTGTTATAGGGGCCACTTACAAACCCAATTGCCTTTACGGGGTCGTCTTATGTCTATCGACCTTTCAATTTATGTGCGTCCGTTTAAGTATCGCGACGGATCGTTTTACAGGTGATTTCCGAGAGTGTAACATGGAGACTGCACCAGGAGTTACGTTCTTTATGTTTATGACTCTATGAATGTTTTTCTCCAGGGCAATTCGAATTTAACGCAGTGCCAATACTTGATTACTAATCAATTAGTCTATCGACAAAAGATATACTTATTTCGTCATTGATGAGCCTTAACAACAATTTTTGTCTTAACCCCTAAAACGATACACCTCTGCATCCAATCGCTAAAAGTACACTGGGTGTTGGGTGTTCGACGCCCAGTGTACCGTTCTAGGGTTAAATTTAGTCGTTCATTCATCTTGTCTCAGGCTGATTTTACGTGAAGATTAAAACTGGTTTGGGCCTACAGCGAAGGGACTGAACGAAGCCGATTATAAATTCTTCTTTTCTTTGGCCTCTTGCTGTGTTTTATTTTTATTTGTATGCTTTATGAATTGCTGCCGGGCATCGTGGATCCAATGATCTTTTTCACGATGATTCGAATATTTCGATGGTATAGACAAGAACCGTTAGGCACCGGTTTCACGAATCAGGAAGGACTGTTCGCGATTCCAGAAGATCGATCGTCTCGGAACGTTAACCGGCTTTGCTTTGATCGAGTGTATCGGTAAAAATTCAGCTTTCGCGGATACGCGCAGCCTCGCTACAGTGCCGTTCCACGAGTACGATAATCACCTTCATTTCTCAAAGTCCCCATGGAATTATCGTGCGCGTACATACGTACACACGTGCAAACGTACGTGCACTTCGTGTCAAATGCCGATCGATCGTCGCGCTGTCAACGAATCAGAAGCGAGCTCTGGATAACTTATATTCTCTCATCTTTTTTGTGGATAACTTACCGGCGACAGGCATAACGATCCACTGTCATCAAGATTCAACGTGCAGTCCCACCTTTTTTTATTTCACTCCGAGACTCTGGATCCGCGGCAGATCGACGTCCCTTCCTCAGAACAGAACTTCGACAGACGGGTGAGGTCGATTAACGGTCATGATCGGTACCGAAGGATCAACGCACCATGAAAGATCGAGTGCAATTTTATAATAGATGAAATTCTGGATCGACAAAAGAAAGAAAATTCTTAGATCGATAAAAGAAATCTGTTCCGTCAGCCGGTATAAAAATATAAGAATGAGACGTTCACTTTTCAGATGAAGACCAAGGATCGTTGGTACCAGTCGAACGAACGATCGTTCGTAAAATGGCCTATAACGAATGGAGATCGTCCGATCGCTAACCAATAGGATTGAAGCGGATCGTGAAGCCTCCGTCGTTACGGCACTCTTCACGATAATTCTTTTCTCTAAAACTTTCTCCGATCCTCGAGCAGGATCGAACGATCTAACCACTAACGACGAGAATGTTCCGTTACAATCGCCTCGATCGCCAGTATCCACTGCTGGACTGTCCATTCAGTGAGCGTTAATTAGATGTGCAATGGTGCGCAAGAATTCAAGTAAAACGGAACAGTACGTTTCGTGGAAGGTATCAATGGCGAATGAAGAAATTTGTCGAAAACGATAATGAGCAGGAGGCACGCATGTGTCTGATGGATAATTATGCCAAAAAAGGGATGCCGGTATCGTGATTATTTGCAGTCAGCCCGAAGGCACCCTATCATTACGACGTCTCCGAAGAACAAGTTCATCTTCTTAGCAACGATGCACTGCGATGCGATGCAATTTCAGATTGCACTGTATCGTACACTGAATTGCACCTTCTTGACGTACAAACGATCCCGACATGTTTCCTCAATTGCAGTTTGTAATCTGGACAGACGAATGAACCGACGAACGAAATTACGAACGAGTCTCTCTTTCCAAGTCCAAACGGAATTTATTAACCCCGATAAGACGCCATTGAAAATTGATAAGAAAGTCAACCTGACCGATCGTCCTCTACAGGGTGTTCATTTAAACTTCGCATCCGTAAAATTGTAATAAAATAATTGAAATGTATATCAAATTGCGTTAAGTTGTGGACCTGACTGGTACACCAAATAAACACGTATTGGAGAAATTTTAAATTATACCAGTGAAATAACATCGAGTACCCCATTACGCACCAATTTGGTCATTTTCTCGGTTTACTTTAAGCATGTGTACAAAATCGTATAATTTCATATTACACGTGTCGTGCATTCCTTAAAACATTTTCTCACGGTATCGCCTCTCGCGTACAGTTCCGCCCTAGAAACTTCCCATTTTTCACTCGTTATCGCGAATTCGCACGAGAAAGACTTTCGTCTGGCTTTCCTTGTATGTTTTAAGGGCCCCGATCTCATTAACTCACACAATTCGTGTTAAATTCACAGTGAACGAGTATGAAAACACGACAAAATTATCGGCAACTCCCAAGCGATCCAGGAACCACCACGTCTCGTGTGACCTACTTCCTCTTGGAGTCACCCTGTACATATATCCTAAACATTAGTTAAAGGACGAGCAACAAAAGTCTCAGTAAGATACGTTCCGTAGGGCAGCCGATAATTGAATTGATGAAAAAGTCGATCGAACCTGCAATTATTGATTGCAAAAACATAATGCACGTGCAGCGACACATGCATCTATCTGTGGACAATTGTTCTCGTCTTTTTTTTCCAAGAAGTCATGATTGTGAAGCGTAAAAGAAATCTCATGGACCAATTGAATGTATTGGAAAGAAAAAAGGAAATATGTAAAAAATATAAGTAAAATGAAAACTATAGCTCAAAATTCAAAGACAGAAATTATAATGAATTATTGAATTTTTTTAAAATGAATACACGTTTAAGAATATTTAAATATAAATGAACGGAATTCTTTCTTTTAAATAGTTTTTGTTGCAGCTCAATTAAAATGCAACTTAGTGTGAGGATTCTGACTGTCCGATGAAGCAAGGATGTCTCCGACTCAAGGACACTTCCTAGCGAGCGACTGGGTGCAGCCATTAAGAATGACGTCAGAAGGATGTAAAGGCAAGGCTCTCTCGTGTGACAGCCGCAATCGTACTGCTGTCTCCTTAACCGAGTTAGCCGAGATGCCAACTTTCAATTTTCAAAATTGGCAACACCCTTTATTACGCATCGAGCTAACACAATAAAGCTTTTTCGTAATTCCACAGAATTATACAATAAGATGCATTAATCTGCAATTTACTTACAGCAATTTTTTTACGTGACGCAAACGAGAATAAAGAAGCGAATGATTCAATGAAAGATTCTCTTGATCGTCTGGCCTTTGTTCGCCGAGGCTCATCCGACTTCGTGAGATCGCATCAGAATTTTTACTTTTACCTCGAGCAAGATGGCAGACACGAGTTCGTGTCCTGAGTATCACGCCTTTAATAGTATAAGCGTGGACACACGTGGAAGGGGCTTAGAATGCAGAATGGAGGTGTGTACTATGCTGTTAGCGTTTTCAGTGAAATTCCTGCAGAGTCAAAGGATCGCTGGAGGCTCGAATTTATGCTCTTAGGTATAAAAGACGTCCTTTTCCTACGTTATTCGTTACCGTGGGATTAGCACGCGCTGCGCAGGCGCACTGCTCCTCGTCACTGATATCCGTTATAGCAGGTGATCGCACAGGATGCAGAACTACAATTAAATCTCGTGAAAAACCCTCGACAGAGAATATCAAAGAATATCTTATTTATATAAAGTGGCTTAGCTATATTATTTTTTATCTCGTTGCAATATACATTATTATAACTTAGTTGTTAAAATGTTACTCGTTGTTTTTGAATATTGACTTCGTTTCATGTTCAATCATGTAACGCCTTTCCAATATGCCGTGTGCTATTAAAGACAATTATTATGGGTTTTCAAAAATGCAGTTTCATGCTACTTTTTATGAAGGAATTTCCCATTAAGCGATATAATGGATTACATTATCACGGCAATTAATTCCACATTTCTGGAGATACTTTTTCAACAAATTAAATGTATATTTTAAATATTTGTATTTTTGAAAGTTTGAACAAATTATAATTTTAATCTGTTATACTTACGATTCATATACGGTTGGCAAAATAGCATGTACAGTTGGCTGATAACACGCGCGACATATTCACATATTTACTACATCGTTAATTTCATTTTCAATTTCATTTTTAAAAGTCCGATGACCTACCTACATTTTTTGGAAATATGAAAGCTTGATTTCTCTTCAGCAATTAATCAAACATCGAAGAAATTCTTTATTAAATTCATTTTGAAGTGAATTACCTTAAACACGTGATTATCAATGACAGATAATGATGACAGATGAATAGGTGTTCTTAATTTTACGTACGTAAAACTTCACTTCAACTTAAGAAATATTTCTTCCTTGATAATGTTTCAAACAATCAGCACATTCTTTTAGCATGCTCAAATAAATACTCATCATATTTCCTTTCCGTAGGTTGATAAAATTCTAAAATACAATCAATGCTTCGTATCGATATATTCATATCTCAAAAAATGACATGATAATAGTATCTATGAAAATTATCGATTTTGTACCATTTCTCTAGATAGAAATAATTTATTGAAAATAATCCGCATACACGTAAGAGCGAAAATATAAATTTTCAAATGGCGGCTTAAATACCGATGCAACTTTTAATGCACTGATAATGCATAAACGTAACTTTTAAGACGCTCAAGAATTGCATTTATGCAAACCGCTGTGACTTTAATGTGCTGATACAGTGAATAGTTTACGATGCACATATCCCAACCGTTGTATCTAACTACTTTCGACAGAACTTCTGTTCGCTAGATAATGCAGGTACACCTATACCAGGAAAGACGTGAGAGCAAGTGCACTAAAAATACCTCGTTAAATACGAGTTTAGTAACTGTACTTCACGATACATATATACATATAACAGGGTCACTCGTTGCATCAAGTGCATTTGAAAATACTTCGAAAAGATGACACACGACATTTTCAGAGTTGAAAGAACTCTGCGAATTCTCTCGTCAATCCACGCAAAAAGAACCATACCGAAATTGAAAAGTCTCTAGTGAACCGCGCACTACAGGATTTCCAGCAGTTTTATTCGTTTTAACGAAATCGAGGTTACGAAACCCGTTAACGAAAGTGCCCGCGGAATGATTCCGCCGCGACGTTCGTAAAAGTCCACCAATGCCGCAAAACAGTCGTAAAAAGTGATATAAAGGAGAGCGCCGGCATAGCGAGAAAAATCTCAAGGATGTCAAGCCTTCCTCAAATTAGGTACAATCAATTTCCGCAATGTTAAGTACGGATAAATGTTCCCAGTCGCAATGTGATTTCTTTGATGCTGTATCGATTTCGCCAGTATCTTATAAAAATGTATCAAAAATCTGAAAAATATCTGCATAAAAATTCGCTAAAGTGAAAAAAATTATTTAGATATTTATTTATAAGTTTTTCCAGAAAACCATGAAATTAAAAAACCAAATTTAAATAATTGGATAGTAGAGAATATTCAATAGAAATTGTCTACGGTAGTGTCGATGTTGTATAGTTACTTTCGACACCGCCATTCGTCGGAACCATTACCGGTGCAATCAGCATTCATTCGCTCTTACGCAATCGGGGCATTGTTTCATAACGCAAAATGCATCCGCGCCTTTATTCAACCGCATTGCTTGCACCGTCGGTCACAGCCGTGCACGGCGGCATATTTCAATGAGATAAGAATTGTTCGATCTAGTAAATTTCATTAAAATATTAAATTTTATACATACAAATTTCTTTGAAAAAGAAGATTTTTAAAGAGCGCAGCTCCACTCATTTTCTACTTATCGAACGTAACCTTATCAAACAGAGATCGATGAGCCTGAGATAATTTACTCTACAGCATTTCGGGTATAGAATATACAAAAGTACGATTCAAAGGCAGACCGGACAGTGATTGACGATTTAAAAGAAGCAGCCCCTGTGTGGAAGATCAAAAAATTGATATTCAATGGTTAATTAAGTGACTGGGAGACTCATTTGAGCAACGATGCATACTCCTTGTGTAATCGGATGAACTTAAAATGCCTTGGCTAAAGGGAGTACTCGCGAAATAAATGACCTGACCAAGTGACTCCAGAATTGGAATTCTAATTGTAAGTAAGAAATCTCGTAAGCACAGGCTGATCAATGAGAATTGCAAAGATCCGCCAGGTGTCCAATGGACATAAAATGCCTCTTATCAAGCAGAGAGCTCGGTAGATCACCGTTCGAGATGGCCTTTCACTAAAGTTGGCAATCCTGTACGCGTAGCGGTACTCAAGTTGGTTGACCTTACACTTAAGATTAACGTAGCTCGGCTGAGCTCGTATCAGATCAGATCACCCGGTTCGCGTCGGTCCGATGCACTCCCCGCACCTTGTGAAGAGAACAAGTTAGAATTGGGAATCGGAAATACCGATATAAATTTAAAAAATATAGATAAATTATACTATTAGTATCCAAAAATCGTCCAAACTACTTTAAAATCGTTCGGAGCATATTCCAAAGACTCATTAACCGCTAATCTAATTTGGACGTTCAATTACGATAGCATTTTACTTTAAATAATTACGCAGTAATTGACCAAGGAAATTAATTAACCATCCAAAAAACCTTCTACTTCGCGTCGAGGAAATTGTCGTCATCTTCCCACCGATCGCAGTACAACAATTAACGACGAAATATTGCATCGCTGTGCTGAATACCAAAGCGTTTGCACGAGATTCCAAGAAGAAATTCGCGAGCCAATTATCGTTGTTGTATTTACACGACGTAAAGAGATCCGCCTTGGGGAAAAAGAAAGAAATCGTAAACGGTTACGCGCTGGTGGGGCCCTGGTTTTTTGTTTGGGAAAAAGCGATAAAGGGTAAGACACTTGGTATAGCGGAGTCGGGGAGGCGTGGTGTGCGGGGGGGGGGCGAGGGGAGATAGCAACACAATTCCAACAGATAACGAGTGAAGAATAGAAAATAGTAATCACTAATTAATAAGTAGTCGCATAACGTAACAACTTGAGCGTTAAATAATAATACCCAAGAGCTACGCAAAATCTAGAATTATTATCTGATAAAGACGCAATCACGTTACTCCTTAACGGTGTGATATCCATCAGTGAAAAATTTCACATGCAATCTGAAAAAAAATTGTATCGTAAAGCCGTAATTATAAAATCGAAGTATCGCGATCACAGTTCTCTCTTGTCGATATCCAATCACAACGCATACTTTTCGTTAGCTGAAACTCCCAATTGAACGTGACCTTTTTCGTAACAAGGAATAATCCTATCGCAAACCAGATCTAAGGAAGAATCCGGTCGGAGGGCCCGTTCGTAGAGAATTACCGTTAGAGAATTCTCAAGCGATGCGTCCGAGCGTTCCGCCTTACACGTGTCGTCCCGTACGAGGAACGCGGTGAACGCGTATAGGAACTAGTGCGTGGTGTTGTGTATTTAATTAAAGTGAGCTATACAGTTTCTGCAGAACCGGCGGACAAAGGTTGCGAGGTCAAGAGTGCCACCTTTCTACGAGACCTTGGCGACCGTCCAGCCAGCCTCTGCGCTATGCCATAGCGGACCTGACCCAACCTCACTTCGCACAGACTCTCACCTTCTAGTTCACTCCCACTCCTTCTTTCAGCGCTCTCGGATTCTTTCCCACTATCACCAAGTCTCTCTCACTGACAGGTCTCAGCTCATTCCTCGATAAATTCTATTCTCTCGAATTCTCTCCCTTCCTATCCAGCGATCCTGCGTCCTGATCCTCCTCCCTCATTCTCACAGAGCTCGCGCGTCCCACCAGTCGCCACACTCAGCTAATCGCCCCCGACTTACTTATAATCCATATAGCTACTATCCCACTAACACGCTTTGGCGCTGCTTTGCTACACGCTTGCTTTTTCGACTTTCCCTTCCTCGAATAATTCTCCTTGGCGCACTTGACACAGCGCCGCCTTGCATTTCTTTTTTCTGCAATTTAAAACCTCGTAACGCGGAGTCTCACGTGATTCATTAAATTAAACTAACCGTTTCGTCTACTGTTCCTTATCATTAGATGATAAAGAAAATACTCTCATTTGCACGCCAATTACAGATTGAGAGTTGGGTGATTGACTCTCTCCAAGGATAAGCTTGTCTGATACCATTCCACTGAAACGCACTGTTGGCCGGTATGCATGTATCCTCGTTATCTTAGTACAAAGCTAAAAGAAATATCTGAAGCGAAAATTTTAATAATAAAGAAGATATAAGCGAAAGACTCCGATTCTTTCGTTTATTTAACGAGTCGCCTGTCGTTGTGTCAGCGTTAACCGTAATCGATACACTTTGGCAGTTCTGCTCGATGGAGAGACGCACGAGGTTGGCTCAAAAAGCTCACAGTGCTCGTTAAGCAATAATTGGGAATCGAGCGTGATCGAGGAGCAATGACGCGGAAGAAAGAAGAAAGCTCCAAAAGAGAGATCGTGGACACGATCGGTTCGGTAGCCGGCAAACTGGAAATATCTTGCTGGGACGTTGCAAAATAGCGGAGCAACAGTACATAATACTGAGGATTGCTTGAATAGACGCGAGAGACGCCACCCTTAATTAAATCCTCGATGCTTCTTATAGGAGGCAACAACGAATGTCATTAATTGCATCGAACTCCCATGCCGAGTTTTAAAACTGACTTAAAATTGACATTAACCTACGTTAGAAAGTTAGGTTGGTTTGCTAACGTAATCGTTACGTGTTAGCATTTAGGGTCACAATCGTGAAACATTTAAAAAGCTCGTAAGACACTCGAGGATAATTAGAGAGTAAACGCACTTCGTACCTATAGATGGTGGTGGACGCGGACAGTCGCTTCTGGAGAAGGAGGGAGCGAGGAACGAGGAAGACGGAAAAGATGGCAAAGGAAAAGGAAAAGGAAGAAGGGGCCTTGACCGGCCGAGGCGTGACCACCAACGGGACAACCAAACAGCCCTGATTTAGCTAACCAGCTAATACCTCTGCATACCGTTAATCGTTCGTTCGACCATAAAATAATGTTTATTTACCTCTACAATTCGGTTAGTGCTGTAATTTCCCCCTCTCCATTCAAATTCCATTCTTCTTCATCAATCTTTCTGTCCTCCACATTCGGCTCACTCGTTAACGAGCGAATGTATAAACCAGTTCACAGTAAACTAAATTTCGCATATAGTTCTCAGAGATTACGTAACGAGATGTGTCATATTGGCTAAACGAAGAATGATTTTTGAATCAAAAAATTTTTTATAACGCGAGCATCTGTTGGTACAAGCACAATATTGTCTTCTGTCGAGTTTAGAAAATATACGATCGACTTGATTACTTCATTACTCTCATTTTTTTCTCTGTAACCTCTGGCAAATTCGGTCCTCCACGAGGCTACTGAAAGTATCAGGTATTCCATATGGTATCTATAAGAAATGTGTAAGCTGCTATCGTATGGATGATAAGTAGACACAAACAAAGTACCCATTATGGGGAACTTCCTTTAAAAGTCTACTGCGTACCATTTGCGTGTCGCCTTCTAATAATGAAACAGTGTATCTTCAAACAAGTTCCAGTCTTGCCATTTATTCAGCCATTGAAATTTAAATTTGATTTTTCATGGCGCTCCATTGGAATCGATTAACGGTCCCGTTTCACACCATCGACAACCTTCACCCAGCCGCTCACAGTCATCGCATTCCAGGAGCATCGTCGTCGTACGGTATTATTTCACTATGAAATAAAGTGACCATGATCTTAGAAATTATCATGATAAAGCTTCTAATTTCGCGGAAGCAATTATGTGGTATCGGCTTTGATTAGAGTTCATCTTTGATGATCGTAGGCGTTATTAATGCTCAGCGTCGTGTCGGCGGACAGGCTTGCCGGTGGCGATGATACCTATGACAGATTTATGACAAGATCATTGACAGTTTCGCATTGGCTGTCTGGCAGTAAGACAGGAATGTTGCAATCCCATATAGAGGATACCAATAAAAGATAGTTTACGCAAGGAGATTTTTAATGCGTTTTTATGAGTAGAAAGTCGAAATTTGAATGTCCAGCTTTTCGAGTGGCGGGAACTCTGATGGCATTTGAACCTGATGAGGTTTTAAGCGTACTGGTTGACGACCGCTCAACGGGCTCTCGTTTATTACAAAAAAAAATTTAACAAAAAAATCAATTTCCTGTACCCTATCTGTATACCCGACGAACAAGATCTCACGCATAATATAGATACGATTGGTCCACCTGTATACCACCGTTAATCGCATTAGATAGTACTTAACTCTTAAGTGCGTCTAGCTAGCCGTCCTGACTTCTAAGTAACCCGATCGCACCTAATCTTCCTGGTTGAATAATTACACGACTCGAATGCGCGGCCAACACTTGACGAAAGGATTCAAATGAGTCTCACTTCGATCGACGCTCCTGCAATTTTACAAAAGGTACCCAACTCCTCATCCTTCAAATTGATTCTCCGACGTAAGCGTTAAATTTCGTTTGGTCATCCAGCACTCAGTCATCTATTGAATTTTTAACGAATCAAATGTCCTGTTCCCGTCGCAGACTAACAATCTCGTTGACTTGAGGTCGGCGTATATATCTTGAGAATGACCTTTTTACATTTTCGAATGGTGCTCCAAGACCTCGCTCCTTCGCAAGAGGCAAAATCGAACACCTGCAGGGCCAACGTCACATCACTTATGAGGTTTACGTCGAGAGCACGGTACTTCAATTGGACACGAAACATCTTCCCACGTCCTCTGATAAGTAGTGCTTACACTTTTTCCACTTTTGATTCCATCATAGAATCCAAGGGGCCCCTATCCGTCTTCAAGCCGTAACCTTTCTATTGGTGTTCCGTGTATATTAGCCCGTCATCATCCTACGTTTTCTTTCTCTTCTCTTGTAACAAGATAGGCCAATTTTTATAAAGAAAGCCAATCTCAATCGCGACTGCCCTCAAGTGAGTCAATAACGACAAGATCGTGACTAATCTTGAATATACTCTCTCAGTCCAGTTATCTGCCTACCTGTCGCTTTGTTCGTAGGACGATGGAGCGCTGTACATTAAATAGGGAAGGAAGAAACCTCGGGGACCTTGGCGTGCGCTACACGCTCCTTTAAGACAGTCTATGAGAATGGGATAAATATATATATACCTAAATGATACACGTATACAGCTAGTCACTAGCGAAGATGGCGGAAGATGTAGTGAGAGATTGGATCATGCCTGTTGTGTCTAATGGCATAGGCCAAGTCCAAACCTAATTGCATCGGAAAAGAGAGGCACTTTGTACGTGATTCAGCCTAATAGATTTATACCCATTGCTCCTCCATCCGGTCGCTGTTAAATACATAGCTAGCTAGATATCTAGATACATCGGTGCACAGAGTACTTACTCCTTCAGTTTCCAGGGAATTCCCTGAGGCGGATTACATTGCACACCTTATTTCTATCTACTGCACATACTTTCTCGCGTAACGATGAGTATTTTACGTTAACAGCCGCCGTCACTTATAAGGCATTACGCTCACGCACATACGAGTGAATCATCGGTCAATTTCCCTTGTCCACATAATGCCAACTAGTAATGTCAACATCGACAGGGCATCCGTAACATCCGCAAACGAACATTTTATTGTATATTTTAATAACGAATTAAACTGGATTTTTATTTTTGTTATTTACGAACTTCGTTGTTTTACCATCTGTATAGGAGAGATACAATTATTTTTAATATGTGAAATATCACTGTCTTATTACTTATCGGCGATGATTGTCTTCGCACGAATAATAATTTACACGAGGTTGCAATTAGAATGGAAACGAAACTTCCGCAATGAAATTGTCGGTTAATCGATTGAAAATTACAACATTGTAGCGCATCTATATGCTTATCTGTATAATCTGTTTACATCGCATTCCATACAAGGATTCCCCTAGCGTCTGATTACTAATTACTTGAATTACCGTTAACGAGCGATTAATTATAAATTCCGGTAAGTAGTAAGTGGGTGGGACACGTGCATTAGCACAGAAATCTACGAAACTGAAGCACGCAGAAAGCCTTCTTGTCCGAAACGCATAACGACTTCGGCGACTTGATCTCCCGTTGATTTGACTTAAATGGAAAATGACGTCGCCCGTCGCTTAACGACATAGAATAGAGTGCCCCCCTCCTGGGTCGGCAGAAATAGGAAAAGAAGAAAAAAAGCGTCCTCTTACTTCCCTCGTACGCGAAACAGAATTTTACCCCGATCGATACATTTGAAAGACGGAAGTTTTCTATAAATTTTATTCACGTTTTCATTGTCTCTCATCTTGAAACAGTAATAATGTCGGTTTTACGATACCGAAGAAACGACAAGTCTGTGGTGCGGTTTGATAATTATCTTTTAGACTATTGTCCTATTTAAACAGTAATGACTCCGTTTACACAACGGTCTTAAACCGGTTTAGTTAATACTGCTCTAAAGGAATTGACCAATCCCAAATATTCCTCACAAGTAGAAGTGTCTGTTATATGGTATTTCCTTTAGATTTGGCATTTCCTTTAGATCAGTATTAACTAAACCGGTTTAAGACCGTCGTGTAAACGTACTCAATGATTAGTGATAACACAGTGCGTGTCCGTTTTGGTAATGTTGTATTATCTGCATGATTTTCGAATCGGCTGAAAAGTATTGAAAATTATGAAAGCGACACGAGCGTGATACTGTATTATATTGCAGTTTATTAAATCAATAGGCCGTAGGGCGAATTTAAGAATATCCTTGAGATTGATATGGGAACCGTCCAAGCGCGAAAAAGTCGCTTCCGCGTAATGATAAGGTTACATACGAGTTAGGAGTAGCGGACACGTATGCATAAAACATATAGCTCCACGTGACACTCGTTAATTCAGCTTGAAGTAGTCGTAAGGAATGACAGGTAATTCAAAAGAAAAAAAAGGCCTCGGAATTATTACAAACGTAAGGAAGTTCAGCACGAATTTATTTTCTTCGCCAACAGGAAGAACAAGAAACGAACGTAGGGACAATTGAGCGCAGGGTCATCGTCCATTATCTTCGACAACCACTGTGACTACTCGTGGACTTTTTTTCATCAGCAAAGGGGAAAAGCCCGAGCGAGAAGAAGAAATCAGACAAAATATAAGAAAAGAGAGGGACAGGAAATTCTGTGTGAACACAACCTACGGAAACCCAATCTCACAAAGCGTTCTCGCGGTTGGCAAGGCACACGGTGACCATCGCAGTACTACAGTATTGTTCTGTGTACACAAGGAACTGTTAGAGAGTAATAGGCCCGCTGACTATCGCCCGAGGGAAGCACTTTGAATCGTAATGGCAGTTCTCTGCCGTTCTACTAAAATCACTGTAATTACTCCATAAATTTTAACAGCCTTACGAGCAGCCAAGTCGAACTTAGCGAGCGCACTCGTCCGCCAAATTCTGTACGACCGTGTCGAGGAGCATATCGACTTTTGCATCTCTCACGCCTGTTCGTTAAAAGCAGCCAAAACTTCGCAAACCACCTAACTGTGCTTCATATTCATTTCTATCCGAGCAGAAACGTATTTTCATTGTCATAACAGCCCGCGAGACTTTCTAATACTTTTACAATACTTCTACCGCTATAGTTATCACCTTGTATCTTGACAAACTGTCTTTGAAATACTGTTCGAAGGTACACGGCGAGCAATAAAATTTCCAAGCAATTACAGTATTACTGCCAATCGTAAATACAAATTAATAACGAGTTGAAAGAAAAGTATCTCAAGCAAAACGAGAGTAACTGTCTTTTTCCGTGTTGTGTTTGTGCTCGATGTTATTTCAGAAACGAGGATATTATCGTCGCACGTGAAAACTAGCCACGAAAACAGGAATCTTAATATACTGACTAGACGTCCAATTGAACAATTAAAGAACTACAGACGGTAGTCGTAAGGAGCACAATAAATTAGCATCTACTGTCATTGTGTAATAATAATTAAGACTTCGCGATCACTGTGATCCCCTATCCAAAAAGAGATTACGAGGTTAATGCTGACTTTGAATTATGACTGCAGAGGAGGACGAGCAGGTTTAATGGAAGGAGACGAAGAAAAAGGTCGAGCAACAAATGACCGACATTGTCCCCCAGAGTGAAGGTATCAAACGGCAACTCGAAGAAAATGACGGGTAGAAAATCACTCGAGCAGAAAGAGAGGCGTTGCCAGTACGTAAAAGACTGCTGCGTGCTAGCAGTATGGAAAAATCGACTTTATCTACGTTCGTCGTCGGACTCGTTCGGCGTGCCGCGACGCCCGCGTTCAACTCTCGACGTAAGTGAAATTAAAATAACCGTAATGGCAACGGACCCAGCTGCCCAAGTTTATACATTATTCAGTGAGTTGCAGTGGAGCGCGATTGTAACGTTACAAGAAAGAAGTCTATCTCGTGTGAAGTCACGAAGAAACTTTGTTGGTGCACTCGGAAAATTGCGTTAAATGGTAAGGGATGAGAGGAAGGGTAATAAAAAAAACAGTATGTTGCCCGGAAAGCCTAATTATGTATCGATCGACCGAGTGCAAGTGCGTGTCTGCGTTTACGGAATGCGTGCGTGCATTTGCGATGCATTTATTCGCACTTCCACCGAAACTTTCATTCCTTTCGAACGCTCGGATTCTCGGGAATCTTGGTGCATAACGTTACACCCCCACCGACCGTAACTTTGCCTGAATCAAGGACTTTATTAGTATTCGCATTGTTTTTTCTACACTGAAGAAATACAGAGAAATGCATCCTGGTGTTTGCTCGAGGAATTCAAAAATATTACCAATCAACATCGAGTACATAACTCTCTAAAATGATTTGTATTTTTTTCCAAATTTCAATATCTTATGGTTATCGACGTTTCTAAATTGAATCTTTTGTTTTTTTGAACCTTTTTTTTTGTCCATCTTCGATCTTTATACTCGGTTTTTCTACGTGCCAGTCCTTCAACGATTCCTCGAAATAACTACGGGAGTGATTATTTCTTCGGTGTCGTTCGGGTGAGTGACTTTACGTAAAAACCGAACACGAGTGTACGAGCGTGAAAGCAGTACTGCAGCGGTATAGAAATATTCACCGTAATACAACCATATACGCAATAGATGAACCAAAACTGGAATATACAGGGGACTAACGCGATAACTCAAAAGTTTACTGAAAAATCGAAAGACACGCTATCTAATAGATCCTCTAATCACCTGGCACTTATGAAACGTAGATAATAATTGCAACAGTGAAGTACTTAGATATCGCGAATAATTAAAAATGGGGTTTAAAAAAAATGAAAATCTAAAAATATTCTTGCGACATTAACCATTAGATAAATCAGCTATCACCTGCATCTTTATTCCACGTGCGTAACTGTGAGTTGCATACCAGCTGCATTTCTCAGTAATACGTTACGTATTGGGTACGTAGTGCAATGCATGCGAGTCTTCACATTGCGATATAAAGAGATGAAATTGGAATGCTCACGCGCGTAATCAAGTCGTCACGTCTCGTTAAGAATCTCTCTTACATTGATATTTTAATTAATCGTCTCCAAGATTACGTCTTTACGATTGATCCAATATCAGAATATTTTACCGAACCCAAGTCTCTTGGCAAAGGAACGGAATTCCTGCAATGTCCCAGGTATGCATTTTCACGTCACCTAAATTAAATAGTACAAGAATAGATAGTACGTACGTACGTACGTACATGCTTACTGTTCCGTGTGGTGCGTAACACGGTTTGTCAGCTTCGGTTAAAATTCAGTGCCTCGCAAACTGCATATTTTAACCGTTTCGTTTAATGATACGTCATGAGGGTGGGACAACGTGTTATTACGCATTTGCGTTTCGTGCACTTTGCATAATTTAAAAGATATTTGCGTTTTACGCAATCGCAAGAAACGTACGACACGAGAAGAGGGAAGTGGTCAGCCAACAACAAAAATTTGAATTTACCACCTTCAACAAGACTTTTATCCAGACCTTATCATCATTAGTACGTCAAACGGACGTTCATCGTTTAACCATAATTATACACGCACAATCCCTACAGCTGTATTCCTCAATTTCAAGTAACTTGTATTTAATTGTAATTATAATCATATCTATATGCAGATATATGCATTCAATTGGGTCACGGAGTTCGAAGCTGTCAGTTAAGATTATGCAACCGTGCGAATAAAAATGAAGCCAATATATCTGCATGTTATATATTTTTAGTGCGCAAGCGTGCACAAGCGAGGGTACTTGCACCATAACCGATCGAATCTCGATTGAGGTCCAGAAATTCTGTCGGACAGAGCGATTTGCAAATTTCTCTGATGCTATCTCGATATTTTCGAAACGAGTGTGTAAAAAAGAGACGACGACTAATCTATCGTCAAGGAGAAAGACGATGCCGCGCGTTATAGATCGAAAGTCGGTCACGCTACGAGGCATTATTGCTCGTCGCTTCGAGCCGGGAGCGAGAAATTACGGTGATTCGTCGATTCGATTTCTTGATATGTCGAAGCGCACGAAGAACGAAGAGCGCTCGAACGTAGAGGGTCTTGCATATACGGGTACGTGGTACATGTGTGAACATACGTACCTGGAGGAACGAGGCCGGTGATTTTCACTTGTTGCGCGTATCGGAGCATCATCCTCGAATTCCAAAGAACACACGAGGGATAATACTCGTCGTTCGATTGATTTCAGTAAGTACAGGTCAATTTGTCATTAGGTTTCTGATACCGATTTGTCCTTTACAAACGAGTTGATTGAATTCCATAAAGGTCCACGATATTTTCGTTATTGACATACCCGCTGCTCATCAGGATAATCATTCTCATTACCATAGTTCGCAACGCCGTCTGTTCTCCGACCCACCTAAGCATTATGTTACGGTGCCACTGAGAGTGGTCGCGACAATAGTCATTTGTATGGTCCTACAATGAGTCAAGGAAGTCGGAAAGGTATATCTGAGATTTGATTCCATAGGTCATCGGAACACGAAAAAGTGAAATTTGTATCCTTTTATCTTATCTTTTCGATAAATATTTTGTTATTGATAAAAAACATAATATAATTACGCAATATTTTTCGTATTTTATATAAAGTGGCCCGTTGGATTCATTGATATAATTGGAGGAAAAAAATACAATTTTTTTCACCCGACTACCGATTACCTCTGGAAAGGCACTTTTGGCATCTAATGTTAGGCCATGGCAAGGTAGGCCGCAGGTCGGTATAGCTCGCTCATAATTACCAATTTCACGCATTCACCTGGCCAGTATGCCCACGCACGTATTGTAGAATTCTAGCGTGCATCGAACATATAACACAGGTGCAAAAAACGATCAAAATGTCAGGTCGTCGATGATGTAGCAAAGAAAGCACGACCCTGTCGGTGATCGAATTCATATACAACAAAAGTCTCGCCTCTTCTCTATAAGATGATATAAAAAAACCCAGACGACATTCCGTTCGGGTACTATAGTTACGAAACTGCACATGTCCCAACTGACTATAGTGACATTCCACAACGTAAAGCAGAGACAAACGAACCCTAACGGACAACAGGATCGTCTGGCTTCTTAGGACATGGCAAGGTAAGGTCCATCGACCTCAAACCGGCTAAGGAGGCTCCGTGGCATCGTAAATACCTGAATACGTATCGTGCAAGTATAGAGAGAGGCGTGCACCAGTTCAAATAAAAACTATTAGAATGCGAGGTCTTCCACGAGGCATTTAAACGTTCGAGAACTTTTAGATAGACAAGTATACCCACCAGGTATAATATAATACCGGGTGAATAAGTAAGAACGAGTAGGTAAGTTTATTCGAAGTACCGTCAAAAATGCGTTGAAAAATGCCACAATAACCAAGAGGCAGAGCGGAGCAGGCCAGACCGGCTGACAACGCTGTCGGTGGAAGCCAAGCGGCTTCTGGCAGTGCGAGAGTGGGGATTGGTTGCTGAAGCAGCGTGGAGGGGAGGAAGTTGAGAAGGGGGTTCCCCGCGACAAGTAGTAGTTTACAGTTATAGTCAGTCCGCATCGGGTGCTTGGTCAGCCGAGACCTACTCGCGTGTAGTAGGTAGGTTCCATACACACCGGTGACAGCACGGGCCTCGCGAATTGTGCGGAATTCTAAGAAAAACAGTGAAGTTTTGATTGACACGTGGCACTGGTCTACAACGGTGGTGTACGAAAAGCTAGACAGAAAAAGTATGAAGCGTCGCGGTGCCTTGACGTGAACGCAGCGTGAAAAACTTATCGTTAGCGAATTCGGACTCGCATAACGTCGCGGCCTACGCTCGATTAACGGTACGTGGATAAACGACTGTTCATTTTGCTTGCGATAGCGAGAGGCAATTCATTCCGCACTTTCACGAAAGCAACGCGACTTCACGTAAAACTCATGATGGTGCATTTCGTTTCCTGTTCAATTTCTCCTGCTCTTTTTCGTCAATCCTTTTTCTCTATTTCTCTCTCCCCCCCCCCTCTCTCTCCTCGCCTGACTCGTTAATTTCTACATATTTCGCTGACTAGAAATATTTATGTCAACAAGTTTTGTTACCACGTGAAATATAAAAATTAATCTGATAACCCGTCGATAGTATTCACGGTCACGAATCTCAATGTATTCATATACGAAAAGCAGTTGGTGCACACGATGAAGTTGTTTGTCTTAAGCAAATTGGCAATTTCTATCACTAATTAAAATGACATATAATCATTATCTATCATACTTTGCTCAAAAGAAGACACGAACTCATATCATGTCTAATGTCAAACGTCTCGCCGAGTCTCGTTAAAATTTCCTAAACGCGTCTGGCGCAACGACTAACGAGTGTTAAAAGGAACGATCGTCAATATAAACTCGAGTTTCGATTAATTGGCGCAGCGTCCCAGTTTACCCAGTTTAACTTCCATTCATGAACTTGTAGGTGCAACGCGAACGAAGCCCATAGAAATTCACGGCGCATGCTCCCACCTAGCATTAAATACACCTCGGCTACAAATTACGCAATTTTCTTCATCGTTAAGTGTAACTTGAACATCGAACGAGCACAATTATGTATCAGATTTGTTAAAAAAAAATAGTGAAACTTTCCCTGAGTTAAGGCGTGAGAGTGTACTGTAACTCAGAATTAATAATTTTCAAATGAGCCACCATTCCTCGCATGGCATAGCGGGATCAAGATAAAAAAGAATGGACGTCATGAATTCCGGAGCCAATCGTGTTCGCGCTATTTATTTAGACACACTTGAAAAAATTTGGACTCGAGAGGAATCTACGATTCGCCAGAGAGTTTTCTTTCCATTCATGAATCGAGATCAATGACGGACGTATGTATACACGAAGACTTTAATTGAGTCAAACGTCACAAAGCATGAATCATTCGCTAGACTTTCCTTTCGGAGCATATTATATGTATACATGCGTTATATGTATATACAAACGCGCCTATGACCGCGTTACGCGAGCATCATTTGTAAATTAGTCCCCAGACCGTCACTACTGACGCAGACATGGACACAGTACGCCGCCAAATCTAATCGTGCAAATATCAACAGAGTGAATCAAAAATATTTTGTCGCATTTCTAATTCAATTTTGTCCCGTTCTATTTCGTCAATCTAGTAGATAGTTTCGTTGGACAGCTACTACGGATTCTGAAACTGACAGCGTCGAAAGCACCGCTTAATAGAAATTCGACGTGCTTTTGACGTTGACAGTTCTTTCTGAAACATACGTTATATGTACTCTTGTGCTGCGTAATACGACGCATACGGAAAAGCTAGCGGAATTCATGAAAGTGCTATATCGACGCGTTTACATCCGCCTGCAGAAAAGGGTCTTGTTACCATTTATCGCGATTAAATAATAAGAGATTACAATCTACGTGATATCAATCTGAACGTTTTGGTGTATGAATGTAAAATTCGTGAAATAATACCGCTATCGTTATCACCGTGAAAACTTGCTAATGCTGTAATTTTGAGAATGGGTGTTGCGTCATATCTCCTGATTATAAAATTATATATATATATATATATATATATATATATATATATTACATATATGCCTGCGCACATAGAAATCAAATTTAAAAAATAGGTTGAGAGATGATGTACGGGTGAGTCCGTGAGAGCTTTAGTCTTATGAGCATAAGAAAAAGGGTCGGAGAAAAGAGATAAAAAAGTTGAATAAGACACGCAATGACCATACGAAGGAACTTATAAAGAGAAAGGTGAAATTTTTACAGATAGTGCCTTATTGAGTGGAAACTACAACAGGATAGACGTCAAACTGGGAGGATATCGAGAGGATTCGAAAAAGAAGACAGACGCAGTCCAGTTGCAGCTGAGATGCAGCCAGTCTCATCGTTAGGCCGCAAGCAGATATTTAGCAGGATAAAGAGAAGAATGTGTGTTCTAAAGTGAAAGTTTTTTTTTCCTTCGTTGCGGAAAATATCACAGAGAAAACTCGCCGGGACGAGAAACTTGAACGGAAAAACGAGAGTGCTGAGAACTGTGATGAAAGGTCCATTGGAGCTAACAGCATGCAAAGAAGACGTTAAAAATAAAAAAAAGTGTAAAGTGTTGAAAAAGAAATTAGACGAATTTTCTATTCAAGTCGAGATCAACGTCAAGAAACTGAAGATCTTTACAACGAGTGATCAACCTGTGTAGAAACCACATCAGTAGAAAAACGATTCCGTAATCATTTTATCTACATAGCTGCAGACACCAGCGAGGTCGAGGAAACGTGTTGTTAATGTTTGTTTTTGCAAAAATATTTTTAAATATTACAAAGACTGGCGAATCGACGAAAAATCAAAGACTTTGGCAAGCATTTTCAACGGACCGGATACAAGATTGGATATAAATAGTGGGGCGACATTAATCAAGTTAATTGACACTATCGACTATTTGTCAGTATCTTGAGTGAAAGCTAACACTGGCGTTACAAAAACAGTAGCAGATTCATCAATCTGCTAAATCCGTCCGGTTGAGCTTCGCAAAGGTAAATAATACATTTAATCACCCTTCGGTACAAACTAATCTGAAAACATGTGCTTATAGGAAAATATTGCCGTAACATTACAATCAATAATTTCCAAAACATTCCTACCAGTAAATCATAGCCTACAATAATGTAGTACAGTGACATGTAAATATAGTAAAATGTGGCTTTGAATAGAGTACAATAATAGTACCGAGGTTTTTCTCTTAGAGCAACATATGATTACAGCACTCACCTAATCTGCACTATAACTACGCATTCCAAACGCACGTTGTCAGAGTCATTCTAATAATTAATTATCAAGTACTTACACGTGGATAGAGTAATTAATAATAAGCAGCTTTATAGTTTATTAATCGTGTCGTTACTTTCTATAAGCCGCCCGGTTACTCGATAGTTCGCGACAGCCATTCGATCATTTATCGTTTTTATAGTATATATACATAAGTAGACAGAATTATATATACATATATATTATAACGGGGTGCCCGGCTCGTCCCCGCTATAATTAATTTATCCACAGGGCCGCCAGGGAGCGCTAGAG
>JARQTJ010000052.1:409096-423546 GCA_030142635.1 Trachelus troglodyta
CCCGATACCTTCGGACTGCCAAGTCGGGCACTTACCACTGTGCCACCGAACCCACTGTCCGACCTGATAAGTCCTATGTATTCATTTTTCCGTCATTCCTAGGTGAATCCACCTCCAGCTCTGTAACGCCACGTTACAATATATATACGTAGAACCTAATATTTAATATATGTATGTGTATATACGCGTACGTATATGTATATTTTTTAAGAAGGGTAGTTCTCGGGACTTTTTGTCTTAAATATTGGCAGTTACGGGACTAATAGTATCTTGATACATAAGGTATACTGTCAGGACCATAAAGCGACACTCATCCTGAATTTTCCAAAAAAAATTTCATGCTAGACACTTGAAGTTGTAATGGGCTAAGAAATGGTTTCGTTAGGTTAGGTTAGGTTAGATTAGAACCCTAATGCCACAGTCCCAAGGTTTAGTTTTAAAAAGAAAAGAAAAAAACATCGGCTTGCCTTTGTGAATGCCATACGTTCTCATACTATCCTTTGACAAATTGATATACAATATATATATATATATTATATACACTCACACACACACACACACGCGCGCGCATTTACTTATACATAAAAGTTTATCCGGTTCGGGAAGATAACTGTTCACTACACACCAACATTCCTAACACTTTGGTAAATAAAATTGTATCTGAATATTTTCTCTGATATCTCTTACCCCTTGCCCCATTTTCTCGGCTTTGCGCAAATGACATATTTCTTTCAGTGGTAATAAATCGCATCACGTTGGTATCCCTAAATGTCTGTTTTGATTAATGATCTTTCAGAATCATTAGATTCTTGATTAGTGTGAATTAAAATAGAAAATAAATTTTAAAAGGTCCGTTAACTTTGCCCCTAAAGTGAACTTTATTTAAAGATAAGATTATCGATAAAAGTTTTTCGTTTATGAATGATCCCCCCAAAAAAAAACGTATTTGCATATCGGACTCGAACCTACACAGATTTGTTGTGACGTTCATTCTTCATGAACTGACAATGTCAATTTCATTAATCCAACTCATTACACGTGACACGTAGATTGCATGGTTGCAAGATAGTCAACGAGTATTTTTTATTGTACTTTACGACCGCAGTGCGAGATTTGACTTAAGACTAAATATATTCCTATAAATAAAAAATATTTCTAATCGAGATAAATTATTTTATTGCAATTCTGAGAGTATCAGCTTCTATTTGAGTATATCGATGATAATTATTTCTATTTCTTCTTGTAAGATTATATAGCAATGTAAAATAACGTCCAATATTAACGGACAAACTAATTCCAAATTGACACAATTATTCTTTTACTTAACACTAGAGTTCGCTCATATTTATTCAATGTTTGTTTCACAAGTGCTGTCCACCATGATATCAATTGAGGAAATGGGCATTCAGGAAACAGCAAATTCTTATAATGGCTTTGAGAATAGCCCTACGTACAATCGAGCCATAATGTGGCTCATTCAGAGGAATGCGAAGAGGTTATTCCCAGTAGAACGGGATTCATTGAGGAATGTGGACTGCTACAAACAAATAAGGAACCGAATATCAGCATTAAGCACATAGTGGGATATTTATAAACCAAAAACTTACACATGTATGTAGATAACGAGTAGATATTTCCATATAAGAAATCGCGGCGTTACTTTTAAAAAAGCACTCAACATTCTTTACTGTCCAATGTAAAAGTTACCGGGCTTGTGAACCGATGCAAATTTTTTAACAGATTTACCTTGAGATCACAAAGTTATTCGGTTTCCTTGTTAAAATGCTGTTTGTAACTGATGAATTAGTAACAGTTGACTGAGTAAATTCCCAAGATTTATCGAGTAACGTAACGATTCTTGCTTTACAAGTTAGATATAATATATTTATTATACTCAAATTTATATACTCAAATATACAATATATGTAAAAGTAATAATTTTGTCACTTGATAGCAAACAAATTTTGTTCTATTTTAAACACGGAATATAAGATAAACGTTTCCAGTTCCGGAACTCTGTACTAGTACCGGGTGCTACACGTGTGCGAGAGATTGAAATACAGTTTGACGACCACGTTTAATTGGTGGGGGGGGGGGGTCCAACAAATTTCATACAAACAGACCACTGTGCGATTGATCAACAACAAGTAATCACGGAGATACGCACGTCTGCACCTACATATATTCTAAATATTAGACGCACGAGCCTAGATTCCTGAAATTCTCGGAATGAATTAAGAGAGAAGTGTCGAGAGAATATCCTATTTAAGGTGACCTTAGATCTACGGAAAATAAGTCCTCGTATAAGAGGCATGTTCGCGTCTATTCATATTTATATGAGACAGTCCCGGCCACCAAGAAAATTAGATGGCTCGTAACGGTATGTGCCTATGGGCTATACGTAATAGGACGAATGCCTAAGGCCTCCTCCCCACGTCATCAGTAAACCTGTGAACGTCTCTCCGCACTTGATTAAAGAAGTCTAACTGATCGCGATACAAATTGAAATAATGGAGAGCGGAGGAGACGTACATGTACGCATTACGTATATATGGTTTATCAGGTAAATAATGAATTCGTTTATCTCAAGTCGTGCATCTAAAATGAAAATCGTATGTGAAGCCAGCAGCTAATGCGACACGAATTCGATCTTTGCCAATCGTTAAAAACCGGTCTAGTTGTTCAAATCGGCCACTTAGTAAGGATTATGGCGTCACACAATTTTTTTTTTCAATAAAAAATTAATATTACGACACACACATATATGAAACATTTCGAATGAAACGCACAATCAAGGTGCTCGAAGGCACGACGCGTTTTTAGTTCACGAATTCAATGAATATTAGACAGCCTGTCACTCGTAGTGTACGCATATATAAACTCATGTATACATTGTGCCCACGTCCAAGATGAGTCACTCGTGTGTACATACATAGGAGCGTCGCTGTGTGATGTGCTCGCAGCTACAGAACTGCTAAAAATTCTAATCAAGGGAGGGGGGGGAGGGGGAACGTACAAACGGGATATCCATTCCCGTCATATCGTTTTTTTTTAACTCTCAGGATGAAAATTGAAATAACGTTTTTAGTTGCTCATGGTCAATTCACAGTGGATGTAATCATGACACCGTAATGGCAATAGAAAATAGGTGTACAATAACATTGACATTCATATTCGTATATCCGGTCGTTACACAATAATTATTAAAACTCAGGTATTACTAAAGAAACATTTAAAACCGAGTTTGATATATAAAATAATCTTTGACTTATAATTTTTGAATAATATTAGATACGGCCGATTCCTGGATTTATCAAATAAATTATTGACATATTACGTAACACAGGATTGAATCTACGTGGGATGCAGTATGCTGAGTTCGTAACGCGAACGTCACTATCATTGGAATCGTATCACCTGTATTATTATCGCTCAATTCTTTCAATATAAATCTACATGCGCCACTCAAGTCAATAGATAATTGACGGCTGTAAAATCGTGTAAAGAGATAATAAAACATTCCACGTATTGCAATTCGCGGAACGACACTTCGAGCAATTTGAAAATCGAGTGGCGCCCCGATTTACGAATCGCTCCATTGTACGTCAAGAAGATGCATTCTCATCGCAACTGGAATTTCAAAGTGGCGACAAGTACTCTGGATGTCTAACGTATCGCGGCGAAGAGAAAGACGACAGTCGCGTGCGCGTCCTCAATGAATTCCGCGTAAGGCGGCGCGAGGAAAATAAAAGCCACGGGATATCCCCATCTGATAAGTCCGCGCAATGCCGTCGAGTTTATGCCTTCACGATGATGTAAATCGTTACATGGAAATCCCGCGTCGTCTCGCCGATAATATCGAGACAGGCCGGGAGCTCCCTAAGAAGTTCATGATTGTTGTGGCACTTGGCCACTTCGTTCACACTTAGTTGACAATCGGACCAAGTTCCGGCTCTTCGTATAAATCTTATGTGTTTGCCATACGCGGCAGGAGTTAATTATAGATACCAATAGTATATCGCCAGGTCATTGTGATATATCGTGTGGAATATCTGTGTATAATAACAGAAGTGAAATGCGTAAGTGGTCGGGAGGAAACTTTTAAGTGTACAAAATTGATTTGAAAGTGAAAGAAATTGATGAACTATTTTTATTTATTTTATTTGTTTATTGCATTTTTCAGGAGCGAAGCCCAGCCTTCTTCCCTTTGGGATAATGCGTAGCCTGGAAAGGTTGTCAGGCAGTGATCAGGATTGTGCTGATCAGGAAATGTATATCGACCTGGATGACGCTTCGATTGACTCGCTTACCGGAAAACGCAGTCGCCACCATGTCGTCGGTCCTGAGGTATGAGACGACTTTTTTTTTCTTTTCTTCTGTTTTTCTTACGTACGTTGCTTTATCCTTTTGTAATAGTAGGTTCTTAGTATTTAAGCCTATGTCGGATCTCGACGTTACGAAGGAAGCCTCTTGCTTCTCTTTATCCCTAACATCCTACTTTGCACCTATACGTCGTATTATTTTCAGTTTTAAACTATTTTGAACCTCTATGTCATACTAGACCTATTTTAATGTTCCATGTCTTGCCGAAACGTTGAAAATAAATATAAAATGATTTTAAAAAAGTTTAATGATCGTTTTCTAACTTATATTTTTTATTTCCAACAGTTATAATATTAAAAAGAGGAATTATTATAGCCGATTACGTGAAATCAATTTGACAATTTTCAATATAGATAGTAACCTTGCAATGCAATTTAGTGATATCGATAAAGATTATGAGAAACATTTTAACCCTAGAACTGCACATATCCTAAGCGTAAACATTAGCTGTACACTGAGGTAACCAGGTACCCCCAGACTTTTCCATCGTGTCTTTTCCTCTTTTATTGCAGTGAAAAGTTTTCAAGGCCTATTAATTTGTTCCTTGGTTAATAATGAAGGTATTAACACGTTCTTTTTTTTCAATTGAATGCAATTGAATTAGCGGAAATACTGGGGTGTCGGCGTGCCCTAGAGTATAGCACTGGGATTAACAAATAAATAAGCTCATATCAGTAACTTAAATCAGTAACGAAAAGCTAATTTAATTTACACATAATAATTAATCAACTAATTATGCTTCACTTCGTCGTTTGTAGACAAAACAGATATTGTCTACTAAAGAGAAAGACGCAGCAGGCAGCAGAGACGAACTGAGGATGCTGGACGATCATTAAAGTTAAACGGCAAAAATAGAGTTCAATGCTTAGATGGGTGATGTCCTTGAGTTTACCATAAAGAAATTAATTACAAAAGTTACGTTTTTCCGTCTTTTCCGATTAAGGAACTCTTTCACGAGGTTCCTGTGAGATCCTCTTTTGAACCTTAGTGTTAAAAATTGTCCAGTAACTGTTTATTTCAGGCGCACAGTAGGAGCACGATTCTCATACAAAAAAAAAGCTTATCGTATTCCTTTAAAACTTCGCAAACTATGTTTTGAGGTGAAAAGTAGGCACAAAGTTTCAAGTCGATTGAAGGTAATGGATATCAAAGAAATCCGTGATGAGAAACGGAAGCCCTTTCATTGCGTGAAAATCGTATCCGTGATCGCATGATAGAATGTTATAAAGCTTGTCGATAGATCGAGCAATCAGAGATAATAAAATCCATAAGTCACTAGACAACTCACAAACCAAATCTCTCTTCTAGAGAATGCCATTTGTCAATATTATTAAGTGTCCCATTAATTACGATCAGTGCAAATGTTCCCTTAATTATATTTATCTCTCTGTCTTATCTAAGTCCACTGGCGAACGATGCGCATTTATCACGAGCGTTTACGTCATCAAGAATTAGTAAAAAGTCGAGGAGGAGTGACAACGTAAAAGGTTTGTCTCGACCGTGCATTACCTGTATGCAGACATTTGCTCTCGCGAAACACCAATTCGTACTCATCGCGTTCTCAAATCGCGTCATTGATTTAAGTTCACCAACATGCTTGTCGCATTTGTGTCTTCTCTGAGGTCATCGAACTCCATCGATTATACGAAAAGTTATAAAATCAATGTTCCTTTTCAGGTGGGCGAGGAGAGCGACAGCAGCGGGAGCGAGAGGAGTCCCAAACAAGCGAAACGAAGAAATCGCAGTGGACCACCGACCACGCGGAGGCGAAAAAGCGGAATTTCCGCGCGGGAGAGGAACCTCAGAAGACTGGAGAGCAATGAGCGCGAAAGAATGAGAATGCACTCGCTCAACGACGCGTTCGAGGTATTCCTATTGTCAGCACTTGTCACTCTTTCTAGTCGATAGCTTCATGAAAACAGAGAGAAACGAGCTAACGTACGTGCGGAGATTGCACGATTATTTTCATTTTCTTTTATTCTCTCAATCCTTCAACGAATAACACGAACGTCTGAGTCTTCTTGGTAGGCAGCGATTTTATCGCACCAGCCCTATTGACTATCAGTTTCGCCTAATTCCTTAATGTGATACATTGTCTTGGTCCAGTCTACTCGGCGCAATCATAACAAACTTGACAACTCGTTATCAGAAATCATCGGACGCTATTCATTATTACCGTGTGACTAGCTTTGAAATCCACTCGCGTTGCACGTCAACACAGCGACATTAACATTCTCGCTGGATAACGGGCGCTAGTAAGCGGGCGACACTGTTTTGTCTTTTTTTTTCTTCTTTCTGATTTTTTGCGCAATATCGATGGGACGCCCTCGTTTTGTTCTAGCAACTGCGGGAGGTGATACCGCATGTCAAAATGGAGAGAAAACTCAGCAAAATCGAAACGTTGACGCTCGCCAAGAATTACATAATGGCATTGACAAATGTCATTTGTGAGATGCGCGGTGAGGAGCAGCCATACACGTAAGTCCGTTATCTAGTATTTTCATATATGTAATATATGTATATGTATATATATTGTGTAATGTATGTAATGCATACGTATATGGGGGATATGTAGCTTATAGCGTATTGACATACAGTATATTGATTGAGCTTTATCATTGGTCTAGTTGTTATCACTGGAAAAATATAATGTACTTAAACCTTCAAATGAGCAGGAGTGTCATAAAAAAAATTGTTAGTCACACACTGTACGTATATAATATTATAATAAAATATAAGTATATAATATAATATAAATAATAATAACAATATATAATTATAAATCTGAGAATGGAAATAATGATTTCGTTTGATCAGAATATTGTACAATTTTACATGATTCACCTTCAGACACCCAACACTTGTTCAATGTCAAGTTGGAAATGATAGAAAAGAGTTATTATAATATATAATTATATTATATTATAATATTATATTATATTATTATACGTACTAAGAAAAATTAAATATTTTTCTAATTTGAAAAATAATTTGTGCATGTAACGTGGCGTACCTGGTATACTATGTGTCTAGTGATGTAGCGAAATCTCATTGTACATAGAATCGTAATTTCCTTTCCCGATGTCGTGATGCGGAACATAGAAAGAAACCTTTGACTGAATTTTTATTTTAACCTAAAACAATTTTCATTAATATGCGTAATTTGCATTAAATGTAACGATATATAAACACACTGTAGACAGTTTAGTCAACGAAAGACGGAATATAATCATCAAGTAAATGACCTTTTATCGATAAATACTCGTTGTCACTTTATCGATTATCGAACAGTTATGTAATTAACGTATTATTAGAGCCGGTAATTATTAAACGTAATAATTTGTTGTATAACGTCAGTTATGATTGGCAGCTAACGTGGAACAGGCGTCGCAGATGCAACATGAATTTTCGATATTTGCAGGAATAAATCAATAGGTTATTCTCACCGACGTACAAGTCGTATCCTTTTTTTTTCTATTTTTTTTCTGTCGCTCCGTCGAAGCCTACTGCTCACTAACGTTGAAATACGTGACTTGTATAAATTCTTAACGTGTAAGCAAGAATACGTGCGACGTTCGTGTACAGTTATCAGAAAAGGCATCCATTGGATATAACCAATGGCTTTGGAGTCAATCATAAGACTGAGATGAATATGGTAGTTCGTACTTTATCTACTTTGCTCAAATTGATTATTAACATCACGTAGCGATGAAAATTCCATAAAAGAGATATCTGTTTGTTGAAATAAAAATTTTCATATTACATTCCGCAATTTCGATGTTCCTTCGCTTCAAAAATGAGTGCTACGCAATTATGTACTTATTTACGTATAATAAGTTTTGTCAATTTTGATATTGATGTCTTTATAACGTACAGTTTTATTTTAACGATATCAAGTATATGTATGTACACGTATGACGCACATATCACAAATAACATTGATTAATGAATACCCCGACGTTGTCGACTTACAACCTTTGAGTTTGGCTGAACAATGTAATTATCTTGATCGGTTGTAAAATACATAGTGGCTACTGGATCTGCAATATCCGTCGTTCACCGGTTTTATCATAAAATTTAGTGAACACTGTGCGACGCAAGATATTGGTCGATAATTATCATTGATAGACGCTTAGAAAATGGAGATTCAGCTTTCGCATTATTTTTCCAAAAAATTAATTTTCGCTGCCGTTACATCAGAATGAATCTCACGAGACGTTTCGGTAAAAACTAAAATAGTCGGTGTGAGCTTGTACGTTGGTTGCCGTCATCCATAGGTCAGGGAGTAAAGGTCAAGTTCAGAATGTCGGAAATCATTGGTGCACTCGTAACACACATCACGACATTAACTTATCGTTCAACGTTAATTCGTTACCATTAGGGTGGGGAGAGAGAAAAGTGTCAGTGCAGGAGAATCTACGAGCGTCCGTTTAGAAGTTTGTGTTCATCGGTTGGAAATAATATCATAAGAAGTGCTATCGTAAGAATAGAGATAATTGAATGATATGTGAATTTTTATTTTTTTTTCGGTAGATTCGTTGACGGTGAATGCGGTTCGAGTAGCGGGGATAGCACGGGCCAATTGGAATTGAGCGGCGGCGAACAACCGGAAGAGGCTTCGCCGGCTTCGATGCACGAGACGAATAACAATAGCTTACTGCACGAAGACCTCGAGCGCAGATTAGCCTAAGTTAACGGGCATCAGCAGAGCACCCTGATCTTCAAAGTGTTGCCGCAATCGTCAGCGACCGAAAAATGGATATCTATTGATTGATCTGCTATTGGCAGCAAGGGAATCGATTCGTCGATCGTCGATAAGTGAAACAGTGCCTAACAGAAAACACGACCGGAAGCGGAGCGTGCGAACATTACACGATCCTCGTTCGCGTGACGAAATCGTTAAGGGTTATTTTTTTGCTTTTTGGACGATATCCATCGGATTCCGCCTCTCTCTCCTTCTTTCATTAATTTTCGATTCGATGGTGGTGTCCATTTTCGTTATTGCTATTCGTATCGTTTTGTCTTGGTTCTTCTGATCATTCCATTATTTGCGTAGTTGTTTTGAAAAAAAGCAAAGACAGCCTTTGGAAAGGCGCAAGGAAGAGTATGAAAAGAAGAGGAGAGGAGGAATCACTTTTCGGTCACCAGACGGAGATAAGAAAGAAAAATAGAAAAAAAATTGAATTCGAGACTCGCCGTTCCATTCGGTGGATCTCACCGTCGAGTGCAATAGTCGCCACAAGGCCCGTTTCGATCAAGAGATAGTGTTTTGGGGCGAATACAATTAGCGATTACGCAATAGCGATCGAAACGTGGCGGCGAAATGCTATGATGGAAAGTCGCGAGTCCCGATACGCTACTGTGATAGAATTTCGTATTAGACGTCTTTTATTTTGTTTGTTTGTGTCGTCATCCACGTGCCCATGGGATATCGAGCTTCCAACGTGACGTCGAAGCACGGCAAGGCTGACTAATTATCAGAAAGTAATAACCAGAGATATAAAATAGTTGACAAGTATAAGAGGTAGAAAGAGAAATTGAAGAGGACGAGAAAGAGGAATACAGACGAAGAAGACTACTTGATAGGCTGTACCGAGAGGTGCCAGGACCAGAATAAGATAGTTCTTACAATAAGTTACCAAAACGCGCGGGGGTTACTTTGAGCGTCAAAAAGTCTGTCAAGTTACCAGTAGCATCTTTACACGACAATATTAAAGGATCGCCGATGCGAGCTTTCTGAGGAGGCCGTGAAAGTCGACGAATAAGGAAGAAAGAAAAGACAGAGGACCAGGATTACATTAATTTTTATTGCTTCACTTGTTATCCACGCGTACTCTCGCTTACCTCTCCTTTTGACGAGACGTCTCTGTGCACTGCGCATGCGCACGAGTTGGAGAAAGGATGGGAAAGTAACGCGAAAAAAGAAGGTCATCTGATTTCTTTCTCCGAAGATAACTGTGCAACTGCTCGATTTGTGGTGAGAGTGCGTTTGTTTCGTTGACAGGAGTCTCCGTAAAAGTGCGAAAGACAATAGAAAAGACAATTTTGCAAAATTGCTCGCATTGCGAAAAAGACTCGCAAAGCGTTTAGGTGGCGCTGTTTTGTAAGTAACCGCGCGACGTGCACGAAGAAGCGTGATCTTCCGATAGCGATAAACGATAATAAATTGAAAATCGGTAACCGATTAAAAATGATGAAAAAACAAAAAAAGTTATGTAATATCGTCTGAGAAGATATGGTCGTGATGGAATCAGTGATCGACTTACCAATAGCATTCGCGATTGTAATCAGTATCGCACCCGAGTTACCAATACATGGCGCGGGAAATATTAGCTTGAATGCCGCTCTCCGCTGCTCGTACGCGAATAAATGGTCCATAAGTTATCTGTAGTATGTACCCTGGCGAAACTATGTAAGGACAGATTTATACGTGTGCAATGCCTACTCGCCAGCCCAACATAATTATTAAGCTCAACTAGAAAATTAATGTACAGTGGAACTTCGATAACTCGAATTTCAAGGGAAATTAAATCTGCTTCGAGTTATCGTAGTTTCGTTCAATCGGGGTTTTCAAATTATAGAAGCGAAGCATTAGAAAATTCGAAGATTCGTAGTCTTACAGATGTTTTTGAATTATAAAAACTGGCGTTATCGAAGTCCCACTGTATCTTACTTTATACGCTTTATCCCGAGGAAAAATGTCGTACGCTCCGCGAGTTCTTCAGGTTTCATTTTTCTCATATTCGTTATACACGTTGAATACACGTATATGCCTTTTTCGCAATTTCGCGCGTTCCAATTATTGATTTAAAGTATTAGCATGAATCCCGCGAAAGGTCGACAATAATATTCCTCAGAGCCGCGATGGCGAGGATATTTTCGCGGAGCGATTCGTCGTTCGAATGCAGCTACGCTGGTCCAACTCGAGCGAAGACTTTTGAAGAAAGAAAGAAAAGAAAAAAAACGACATCTTGTTAAGAATTTACTAAGATTTCTTACGAATTGAATACGACGCAAAGCTCGACTACGTGGCGCGTCGTATCCAAAAGCATCACCCTATATATGCATCCATATATACGAACATCTTCCTTTCTCCCTTCTATTATCTATTCGTCCATTGATTCTTATCCTTGTTATTATTGTTATTTGCCTCATGAAGAATTTTATTCGAAAAACGTTGCGCCTTGCGTCGACGTCGACGCTCGCGAGCGTAATAATTACACTGACGACGCGGTGTGGATAGTAATATTTTTGTAAGGTTCACCGAAAACGGTTGTGATTTTAGTCAGTCAGTCAGTCAGTCAGTCACTCAGTCACTCAGTCAGTAAATGAGTCAGTCAGTGAGTCAGTCAGCCAATTTCTGCTACGTCCACGCTGGTATATGTAGGTATAATTAATGATTATACTCTCCGTTCTGTTGATTATCGGTCTACTTTAAAGCTCCGGAGACATTTATGCGTATAGAGTCGGTAGAATTAATTTGAACATTTACTGAACAGTCGGATACATCGATTTTACAAATTATTTTCTAGAGCTGTGTTCCACGCTTAAAAATGATCGATAAATACGGAACTGTCTGCCTCCCTATTTTTCTCGTATTCATTCTGTTTGCTCGGCGCACTTAACGAAGAACCAAATTGTATTACCTTGCACATATTCCAATTGATTTTATAATTTTCTTACGTTTCACCTTCTTTGTCTTCCAACATTTTAATTAGAAAGAGAGCACATATTACTGCATTGTTTTTTCTTAGTCTTTTTTGTTTTTCTTCGCCCGCAACAGGCTTCCTAATAGCACGATTTTGGCGCAAGTTTATTTCAGAAGAGGAAATAAGAGAATTCGGCTACAAGCGTAATATACTTGCATGCATGTATGTTGAGGTTTCTTTTTCGGTTTTGAGCACGTACGCACGAGATATCTTTGTCCTTCTGTGTTATTTAACTTCTTCTCACAAGCTTTATCCGCGTTTTTTTCAACTTTTGAAAAACATAGTGCAATGTGACTGTTCTCATTTCTAAACGGAAATCATACAGGGATATATATTAAATATATATATTCGTTGCTCGACGTGTAAAATTTCGACAAGGTCGGATTACTAAAGATATATTATTATAATGTAACACAAAGTGGAACAACGAGAGTGTAATTTCGGTAGATTTAGAAAATTTTTCGTACCGATATTACTCAATTTTGTACAAAAAATATAAAGACGCAACAGAGCGTGTACTTAAAGCGGAAAATTTACAGCTTTACTTACCAATATTATGGCGATCAGGTAATAGTATTTGAACTGTGTAAATATTGATTATACATATTGAAAATGACATTTTCGCACGTTAGCAAATTACTATCATCCGCTGTAACCTTTAATATGCAAATGTATGCAAATTGCAATCTATATTCATAATACCTCGTCAGATTGCAAGGCAGTTACAAGTTTCAATATAAAACGTCGATAAATCCTATTTTTTCCAGAATGAAAGTCTCTCGTATATCAGTTCCTGTTTAATTTAAAAAAAAAGTAAGAACATGCTCCTGCCAGACAAAAAATATAAGATAAGGTATATTTCCATCCACGCCATGCGGTACCCCATACTCTGACCACAGGCCACGCTTAAGAAAAAATAATTAACTGCTTCACTCTTGTTGTTCTACTTTATGTATATTTTTGTATGCATGTGTGCGTATGAGTATTGTATGTGGATGTGAGTGTACGAAATGTGTGAATACTGTACTTCAAAGAATTGCGTTTCTAAGAAATTTACAAAAACGTTATATAATATATTATATGGCGTATATAAATATATATATACACGTCTATTATACATATATTTTCTAAATAAATGAATTTTATAAGTGACCATATTATACATAAATATTATATGATTCCATATGTGCTCCATATAGAGGGTCACTCAGACCAAATGCATGAACTTAAATGTTAAGCGGGTTCATTTGATTCCTGTGGTAAACTCAAAATTATTTAATCCATTTATTCTGGAGAATCCTGTATGTGTTACCGGCAGAGAAAGTCAAATGAAAAGAAAATTTTGAGGAGAAAGAGCATGAGAGTGAGAGGAATCGATAGAATGGCGAAACGAAAGTACGAAAAATATATATATATTCTATATTTCGAATATTATTTTCATATGAAGAAAAGATGATATTGTACTGTGTACACCGAGAGTCTCAAAAGTTCAAAATTAATGTTTTCATTTTGCTCTTACGATTACATTGAAATCTCAGATTCACATGTTCCATTATCACAGTTATGGTAACAAAACCTTATCTTATTTATATCTTTTTTAATTTATTAAGAAATCATTCACATCGATCCCACGTCTAGCCTAAAATAACGATAATATCAACTAAACGAATATCTAATCAGAATGGTACTCGAGTTATCACCATGATACGGTGATAATATTTCGTAAAAAAAGTATTCAAAATCTTTATATGTAATCGTTTTACTTTTGAGACGTTTCCTCCTGTACTACACTGCTGTACTTCAAAGACCTAAATACACGTTTCACAAGAAAAATTTCATGTCCCTATATATGAATAACACGCTCTATACGCTATATTAATAACAATGAATATAATTATTGATTAACACTGTTACTATCATTAATTTATTTTACTTCAGTACCATATAGTCCGTTAGTAGAATTCTCAGCATGCTGGAAATAAAACGTCAGGCTTTTATCTTTCGATTGTATTGTTTTTTGGAGTAAAGAAGAAGGAAATTTTATCATGAAAACAGATGCAAGGTCACACACTAGAAATAGAAGAAAAATATTATGAGATTAATGAGCAATAGAAGAAAAATGAGAAAAATTGTAACAGGTTTAACTTTTAAAGGAATTATCTAAAAATCGAGAACTTCAAACGTTTCACTTTTAACATTTAATTTTAATATTTTTTTTCATTACGAGAGTCCTTCCAGTAATTTTGAATTTCGAAGACAATACGCCTTGGGGTTGTATCATTATCAAGAGACTCGGTCGAGTCTCGCGCCAAGTACAGGCAACCGGCTGTACAGGGCGCAGCCCGCCGAGACTCTTTA
>JARQTJ010000052.1:424007-438090 GCA_030142635.1 Trachelus troglodyta
TTGCTTATGATTTAATGTTCATTTAATAATTAATAAAAATTTAGGTGATTCCTTATCGAGTACTACTTGGCGGGTCCAATAGTACAAATATGTATCAGCTATCAGTACCAAAGTTACAGAAGCTGTCAAATTGCGGAAATTGTGGTATTAATTAGTACTTTTGAAACTATGAAATTTTCTGTTTTTTCTTTTAATAATTCGTATTCATCCATTCATTTACTGTCAAATCATTCCGACAAGGAAAAAAAAATATTTGCAACCGCGCGCTGTCGCATAGTAACTCAATTATAGTAATACATGGGAAATCGCAACTTTAATGAATTAGATTCATCTTATTTTACTGTTTGGGAGGTAATTAATAAAATTAATTCCTTTATGCAGCCGTATATTGTGCTATGACAATACGTTAAAGCATGCAACTTGGGACACCTTCCGAAATTCTCATTGCCAGTACTATGGATATCGTCATGTCACTGTTTATCTGCATGCAATTCAGTGAGATACAACATACTCGTAGTATTGGAAATAAATTTCAGCATGTACCTTTAGTAATTTGAAAGGGCGATTTTAACAGTGTCTGGCTAACAATAAGTATGATAGCCAGAGATCTGTGTGAAGTTAGCCCAGCAATTTTCAAATTTTTTATTTTTGAAAATTTTGCTGAATTGTGCTACATTTGTGCTAATTTATGCCGTTAATCTAAAGTCGATAACTTTGACGGTTTTCGAACAAATTTTAAAAACAAAATTTTTGTCAGCCCAACTTTTCAAATATTTTATTTTTGAAAATTGTGCTGAATTGTCCTACATTTGTGCTAAATTGTGCCGTTAGTCCGAATTTGATAACTCTTATGATTTTTGAAAAAATTTAAAAATTGTGGTGGTAGTCCTTCCTTTGTGTTAGTGCATAAAAGCCGTGAAAACTGAAATTTTGAAAAACTGAAAATTGTGCTGTATTGTACTACGCGAGCACAAAAAGTTTCCTTTATGGCAAAATCTTCTCAGAGTAACCCTTCTCGGTATTCCATGAGGGTTGCATTTTTGCGCTGCTCCAAAACCGTGAAAACCAGATTTTCGGAAAACTAAATGTTGTGCTGTGTTGTGCTACACGAGCACAACAAATTTTCCTTATAGCAAAACCTTCTCAGAGCAACCCTTCGTAGTGTATCGTAAAAGCTTATAAATTGTAAATTTAATATTTAAATGTAAATGTAATATGTATCTATTTCAATTTTTTATTTTGATCAACTTGAGCTAGGTTAAATATTAATGCCAATTTCAATTAATTTTGTCTATTTTTGAGTGGTTATTGCCAATTTTGGCCTCTCTTCAAATGAAACTCGCGTAGCACAACACGGCAAAACTTTTGGTTTTCAAAAATTTAGCCTTCTTTTACTTTTGAACCAACGGATATAGGTACCATGTATGGAACACTGACAAATATTGCTCTGAGAAGGTTTTGTCACAAAGTAAAGGTGTGTTGTACAAAGTAAAAAGTAGCACAAACAAAGGACTACCACAATAATTATTCAATTTTTTCAAAAATCGTAAGAGTTATCGACTTTGGACTAACGGCACAAGTTAGTATAAAGCTGGCACTACTCAGCACAATTTTAAAAAATAAAAAATTCGAAAAGTGCTGGGCTGGAAAACATTTAGTTTTTTAAAAAATTTTTCGAAAACCGTTGAAGTTATCGACTTTGGATTAACGGCACAAATTAGCACAAATATAGCACAATTCAGCACATTTTTCAAAAATAAAAAATTCGATAAGTGCTGGGCGAACTTCACACAGGTTAGCCATGGTGATACTAATTATTATACCTTAAAATCAACGCTGCTGACATCCAGGGTTCAAATGGCAAACTATTCCTAAGTAGGCTGAACAGTTGTCAACATGGCTGGAACAGCACGTGGTAGTGATCAAAACGTAAGTTCAACTAAGAAATGTTATCGTGCAGGATATTGCAATACATAGGCAAATATCTGTATAGTTGAGGACGTAATCAGATGTTGCAATTTCACTAAATACTGACATTTTTGCGGAACACTTTAATACAACACCGGACGCGCTATCAAAACACATGTACCGTCCGTACAAAAAGCAACTATCAGCTCCCGTGCACTTCCACCAACAGTACGAAATTTTATCTCAGTCGTACATACTGACTACTTATATGCACGAATTTACCCTACTTAGAAGATTATCGCTACCGTCATCTATAGTATATTGTAATTGCGAATGATATGCTTTTCTTGTATTTTATTATACTCTTTTCGATTGGTCGAAATTTGTTGCACCAGATCTAAGCAGTAGATATGTCAGATGCAGCCTTCCACCGCGCGAGTATCATAGAGTAGGTAAGTCCAGTAGGTAAATCCAATCGCAGTTCAATGCAATGGGGAACCTGACTGTAAAGCTCATGGTAGGTGTCGCACTAATCGCTGGTTCTCACAGTAGCGGGATATTAAAACAGCACTATCGTTGAAACATATTTACTTAATAAATAATATGAATATCGAGCGATTATCAATTTTGGAAAATAGAGAAAATCAGAGCGGACTTCAGAAATGTGGCTATTCTTAAAAATAATACAATTTTCGACGATTTATATAAAACTGAATTTTTAACCTTTGTCTTTCGGAGTCGTCGGTTATAGACTACTTCTGGAAGTACTTCTATAAATAGTGTTAGAGTTTATCATCGGTCAAAGAACCCTTTAACTGATGTACTCGAAGCTTTGTGATTGAAATTATTATCTCAATTATAATAAACTAAACTCTGTAAATAAATAAATGTGCATACACAAATGAAGTATTATATGTCAATTTGTATCATGTTAAATTTATAACCTCATAATTATAGCTTCATATTAATAACTAAAGCAAAATATTTGTGAATTCACATACGATTTTAAATTTAATTAGAAATAAAATTTAATTCGTGAACACAATTAATCTAGTATAGTGCAAGGCTTATGAAACTTACTTTACATAAACCGTCGAATCATCGTATACTTACTTGCCGAGGAAATCTTGTTTTTTCCGTTCCTACGAAGCACCACGCTTTCGAAGTTCATTTTTTAATTAAATTACTTTCCAAGATTCGTATCCAATCGGTATTTTTATTATTAATATTAAATAAAATGTATAGTTGAATACTTACTTGGTGTGAACAGTTGAAAATTTCCGCCAGTATAGGAACTAGCGACTAGTACGACACCTACGCTGACTTTTACAGGTCAAGTTCCCCATTCAGAGCATATCAAAAATTTGAATTCGAACATAAGAAACTTCATATGTACCTAACCAGTACCTGACCATCTCGCCAATAGAACACTCGCGCTATTACATCTTATCCCTAGATTCTATTAATCAAATTAAAAAGTTCAAATCAAATTATAATCTACAGATTCCTATTTCATCAAGTAAGCATTTTCAAAAGAAATATAAACTAGCGTGAGCGATTAGTGAAAGGACAACAGGCAACACGAATTTAAAAACTACTGTTTATCTTCACGTACTTTTTTTGAAATATCGAATGAATACGTTATACAGTATAATAAACGAGATTTTTGTATAGAGGTTTTGCGTGAAAAATCGTACTTCCTGATTGTTTAAAGGGAACAGGATCTAACCAGTTTATTCAATGGCAGGATCGATGAATTTGTGTAACTTGGTCATTTTCGGTTAAGTTATACTTATTTATATCCATATGGCGTAAAAACTTGTGTTCATCTTATTACGAGGAGCTAGAACTAATTTAAATAAAAGTGCAAATGCTATGGTCATTTTAGAAGACACTAAACTTTTATAAATGATTACATTTTTATATTATATAATACCGCTCTTTCTATTGTGTAATGCCAATGAAATGTAAAACTGGGACATTGAAAGTATCGTTATTGCCAGGTGCATTTGTAAAACTCATTTATTTCTTTCGTGGTTATTTACTGCCACTGTTGTTAATATGGATTTAAACACTTTAGATAACACTAATTGCTTCGACTGTTTAATCAAAGGAAAAATAACATATTCAAAACGATTGTCTTTAACAGAATCTGGTTTACATGAGCAATATTTTATACATTTCAAAAATATAATATCTCTTATGCCAAATCAAAATTCGAGGTGTCGAGTAATAAAAGATATTTTGGCCATTAGTATTGAGAAAATACCACCTAGTATAAGAACTTTATGGAATCTGGTGTATCTCAAACTTGGTCCTAATGATGTGTCTTGACTATTAAACAGAACTAGCAATTTAAATAAATTGCCGATATTATTAGTTCAGAGTCATTATTTAACTCAATTGCCAAATTATATAGGGAACTTAATTTCACTGAAAGTGATTAAACTTAATCAAGGACAATTGGCAAGATTACCTGATTTTGTTAAATATCTGCTAGAACCTAATTTCCTAGATTTACATAAAATCAATATTTACAATATATTAAAGGCTCTGTATAAATTAGTGATGCCAAGAAGAATCGATCATCATATAAATTTCTATAATGCTATGCATACATTGGTAAGACAATTATAGCAAATACAGTTTTGTACCACCCAAAATATAATTGAAACATAGTTTGACATGTAATGCAATATTTAATGCACAATTTAGTAATAAGGTTAATCAGAGTCAATAAAAAATATTTATAGTACTGATTTTGTTAACAGATTGAAAACATGCCAAGCAAAAACCACAGAGATAACATGTATAATCCAACCATTATGAAATACTCTAACGTGGAAAATGATAAGTCAAAGTTCAACAACAATTATTACAAATGTGCAAAGAAAACTTCAATGACAACTGAATTTTCAAGGTAGCTATTAAATAAAAACAACATGCATGGAAAAGATTTTACAGGAATTAATGGGCTTAATTAATCATAATCATAATTTCATAGTCTATCTAGTCCATGTGATGAAACTGAAAACTGGGACATTTCTGATGACTCTACCGATGAATATGATCCTACTGGTAATTATCCACTATATATGTATTACAAAGAATACTCCACTGTAGATTAATTTTTTTAACAACATCAAGATATAATTTTCACTAGTAGTAGATATCTGTTCTTACTATATAGTTTTTGACTAAGAATTTCTAGAGGATAAAAACGTCAGTTTTTGGCAATAAAACATTTTCAGTTAAGTTTTGTTTTTATCAATTAATGCAATTGTTCGAGATACTATGAAATATGTATCAGTATAATTTTCTAAATAGTACATATCTAAATATATGCTAAATGACTCATCAGAAAATTGATCATATACGTTTATCCTAGTTTTATTTTATAATTAATAATCATAAGACCTAATCATACTGTATAAACTTTTAGTATGTAAAGAACCAAGGATGAAACGAGTTTTTGTTCCTTTTGGAATATATGGTCCACCTGGAGGGATATTTTGTCCTGGAGATTCACATCCTCCAAGTATCAGGGAACAACTATATCAAATCAAATATCAACAAGATAGTACTGCAGATTGTTATAATAAAAATGAAGAGGGGCAGTTTGATGATGCTTAATTATTAAAATTGCGTTTAATGAAAGCTAACTGGCTTTGACATCAAATTCGTGCAATTATGTATTATAAGATTAATATTCTTTCCAAAGAGACTAGCCTAAGTAATACCAAATATTCAGAAATTATTTCATCAAGAATTATTATTGTTTTATTTATATTTGGTTCAAGAATGTTAACTCTGAAATTCCTAGACATTGTTCAAAACTTTATTATGAAAGATGATATAATTTAAATAAATAGAAATTTCAATTTATTTGCTGTTGCATTTAAATTTGAAGGACGCGGAGCACTTCCTCCATTACTTATAACGTCTACATTCATATATTTATATAGTGTATTAACATTAATAAAATCATTGTATATTATTCTTACATAAATTTGGCGCTTTATATATATATATGTATATATAATTTAAAATTTGTTTGCAATGAGCTACAAACTAGACACGTCATAATAATCAAATAGGATGAAATATATTGTACAAGAATTGTTCAATGCCATAAATATGTTTTGAAACTTCACAAACCGATTTTATGATCACTCTAGTCTAACCAGAAATTTTTGGAAAAGTATATAATCAATTCATTCATTATAATTCTTCAAGACAAATTTATTTCACACATGTAGCTATCATCATTGTAGTTCAATTACGAGAATCACATGAATATATAGAGTAAATTTATTGATAATTATAAGTAAAATTCTGTGGAGATAAGAGATTAATGTAACTTAAGAACAACAGAAATTTGGTCTTTGATAATTTACATCGTACTACACAAAAGTGGCAACGACATGCGTTAAGCTGTTTGGTACGAAATAATATTATTGGCCAATTCTGATAGAGTGAAGCAGGTAAATTACTAGGCATATTTTAACTCGAAACAAAGTGTACAATTTATGCACATTGTTCATGTTAAAGTATAATCGTGTATTTTGAATAGAGGAGAAATATAAAAAGTAGTTAAATTCCAGCTAATCCTTTCATTTGTCTTCTCCTCCTCTCTCCTCTCTCCTAGGTACCAAATTACGTGACAGCTGATTAAAATTCATACTACCATAAAAGTTAAAAATACGAAAAGCAATATTCATTAACGAATCGTTATATTTTTCTTCTTGCGATCTCAGCACAATTTTGATGGTAGTTATTCTCTTTTCACATTTTTGACAAAAACGAAGGCATACAATAATTAGTTCTAGAGTGTTGTAGTTATTCCGTTAATTAAAATTGAAGATTAATATTTGCCATAAAAATATGTTGTTCAGTATGATGTAGCATATCTGTGAGCGAAATATCAGTATTGACAGTCTACTTACAGAGATATGTGGAATTAAATACAGGGTATTGACCGAAATAAGAATACTATTATTACGATGGTGCCGATGACTCCTTAAAATACACATAAGTGCTGCTCAGAAATCGTAGTGAATTTGGGAAAGTACTCAAAAAAGTCGCATCCCGGAGAGACTTGTATGAATGTCAAAACGATCAGCAAGGATGTGTATCTTATGAGTGCTCACCTGACAATGATATATGCTAAATTAAATGATGGCATGAAAATGCGAAAATATTCTTCAATATTGGTTACATGTGATACTTTATTCATCGTGCTAAAAAAGAGATAAATATTATCTCATTCATGTTCTACCAAACTATATGGTAGGTATGGTTAAACCCCTTAGCAAGGTGGCGAAAATGAGATCTTCGTGCTAATTTTGTTAGAACAAAAATTGATAGATTTACCCTATAAACTCAGTATTACGGTTTTTAAAGTCACTGAAGCCGAACCTGATATTCGATTTTAAAATTTCAAAATGGCGGATGGAAATTCGAAAAATAATTAGATTTCAGCGGAAGTTTGTATCTTTTTAAATTTTCTCCCGCTATATTGGATCTGCCAACCAGAATTTTTGAAATTTAATGATAGGAATAAACTTAATAGGAAAAATAGAAAATTTTAATTACTTGTCCTGAAAGGAAGAAAACATTTTTGTCGACATGAACTCTTCAAAACACTCAGGTTCTTTTCGTTCTACATACATACAGTGCTTCTGTATATTCGTACAATATGCATTTTTAATAACCGATCATGCCATGGCATAAACTTGAACTATACCCACCGTATGTTTTGGTAGAACATGAATGACATAATATTTATCTCTTTTTTAGTACGATGAATGATGCAGCACATGTGACCTATGTATATTGACGATTGTTGGCGCATTTTGATGCCATCATTTAATTAAGCAAATATCACTTTTAGATAAGCACTCATAAGACGCACAACCTTAGTGAACGTTGTGACCAGTTGTGATATTCAACGAGTTTATCTGGGATTGTCTGGGTTGGTTATCGAGTGTGAGCGCACGCAACGAGCAGAGTCGAACGAAGTCGAG
Organism: Trachelus troglodyta; assembly: GCA_030142635.1. NCBI lineage: Eukaryota > Metazoa > Arthropoda > Insecta > Hymenoptera > Cephidae > Trachelus > Trachelus troglodyta. Next base: position 431,942 of record JARQTJ010000052.1, read on the forward strand.
CAAACCCGAATTATCTCGAAACGTAGTCGAAAGTGATCCATCGCGAAATGGCGGTGGCAGGTGTCTGCTCGGTCGGAAAAAATGTGCGCGATCTTTTTCGCATAAAGTTGTTCGCTGAAAAATGCCTGATGCATTTGCGCATATAGGTAAAAGAGGATGAGTGTTACGCCAAGGAAGGGTGCAGTGAACAAGGACTTTCCATGGACGAATTTCAAGATTCTGGACAGTGAATACGATTTAGTCCAGTGCAACTTATGCAAAAAAGAAATACTTTTGACGGGCAATCGTACGAAAATCCTTATAGGACACATGTCCCACAATCACCGAAATCCAATTTCTGAGGCTCATAATAGAACTTTAGTGAATATGTCGAAAAATTCGAACCTTAAGAGATCGTTCGTCTGGCATTACTTTTATAGATTGGGCGACACAGCTAAATGCAGAGTGTGTCAGTACGAAATTCGCAATAAGAACAGCAACACTTCGTCTCTGATCAGACACTTGCTGCAGGTACATAAGATTAAGAGAGGCACAATGGTAAATGATTTGAAGGAATTACCAACGATGCCCAGACAATCATCAAATATGGGTAGCTGCATGCGTGAGCGTGTATTTCGTAGCTTCGAAGAGACCGCCAAAGGTATTTGGAAATGCAAACTTTGTTCATACATTTCGGGAACAAAAAAACTCATGACAATGTTCTGTCATCTCAAAGTCGCTCATTGGAAAGCTAATGGCCCTGCGTACAGTGACTTCGTTATTGAAAGTAAACTCTACCCTAACATTATGGTAAAGGAGGACGATCACGTTGGCTCTACCGATCATGACGGATCAACAGTAGTTTTAAGCTCATCTGAAAAATCACGAATGATTGACTCGGGTGAACTTCTTGGCAATGCGGAAACTTATGTTCTAGACGATGATCTTATCGCCAGACTCAGCGAATCTAGTTCTAATAATTCGAATAAAACTACTGACACTGATCAGGGTAATATTGCTCAAACTGCTGCTAATACCAGTATGACTGGAAACATCATTACTCAAATGAGAGTACAGGGACAAAACTCAACAATGGTTGAACCTTGTATTGCAGGTGGTAACAATTATGCAGTTAATATCAATGTAATAGATAATAAGAATCAAATAGGATGTTTGGTATTTCGCCATGAAGAGAATATTGAACTTGTTGATCAAGGTCAAACTCAAACTCAAAACTCTGTTACTCTTGATCATAATTATCATGATGAATCAAGAACTATGTCACCAGTTATTGCAATTGAAACTTCTGGAAGAGACGAAAGAAATGAGGATTGTCACGACGATATAGATATTCAAGTTCCTATAGATCACGAAAGAAAATTTGATCATCAGTATTCGAGGAAATCTGGAGCAAGAATGAGCTTTGCTCGTTTATCAAAAATCTCAAAAGATGCATCCAATGACATTTCTATTGAAAATAGGATTATTAAAGGAAAGAATGATGTAGCTTGTATATCTTTGGATTCATCGCAAGTTACATGTACCTCTGAAATATCTGATAACGAGGAGGACTTTAGAGATTTTGAACTTCAAGTACCGTTACAAAATTTACAGAATGTTACCACTGAAGTTAGAAGAGGACATAATGGTAAATTTTTGTTGCAATGTTTGTTACCCGTTTTTTAAAACGGTATGGAATAATCTAAACAATATATAGCACTGTATTAAGGAAATATAACATCATCATAATCTTTATTTGATTATTATAGACCCACCATCATACTACCAATATATCAAAATTGAAAAAGCTGGAGAAAAGCAAAATGTTGGTGTAATTACTTTGAATAGACCAAAAGCCTTGAATGCAATTTGTGATAAATTAATGAGAGAGTTAGCTGATGCGGTGAAAAAGTTCGATAAAGATGCAAGTATAGGATCTATAGTCATAACAGGAAATGAAAAAGCATTTGCTGCTGGTAAGACTAATTTTCCTATTATTTAATGCATGCTAAATTATATTTACTGAGCATGAACTATGTATGCCTTAGAAATATTTGGTCGTTTTATTTTACTAATCAATTTTTCTTATGTGTGGTATAGTCTTTAGTCTCTCTTTTATTGATAAATATAATGTATGCCTAATTACACAATATGATTCTATTTACAAATATATACAAATCCTAAATATCTGTGAGAAAATAATGTTCTGTATTAAATTATTTCAGGTACAGATGTAAATGAGTTGGCGAATATAACATTTTCTCAAACCCTCAAGTCTGGCTTTATGAGTCACTGGGCGACAATTTCAAAAGTGACCAAACCAGTCATAGCTGCCGTCAACGGTTACGCTGTTAGTTGTTTTGCCACGCAAGTGAAAAAATGAACAATATGAACACAGGCGTTAACTTCACATGCGCGTTTTGTCCCATTTTTTATTTTGCCGAAAAGTATTATCACATTCCAGCTTGGCGGAGGCTGCGAGTTAGCTATGATGTGTGATATTATATACGCGGGACATAAAGCTCGCTTTGGACAGCCAGAAGTAATACTGGGATATTTTCCAAATCACGGCGGTACTCAAAGGTTAACGAGAATTCTCGGAAAAAGTAAAGCCATGGAAATGATTCTCACGGGCAGTCAGATAACGGCACAAGAGGGTGAAAAATTAGGTGATCTTTTTTGAACATTTTTATATTCTTTTATTAACAAAGATCTGTTTTATATTCAGTATCATTATCTTCATCAATTTTACAGGGCTCGTTAGCAAAGTGTTTCCAGCAGATCGGTTGCTTTCCGAGGCAATCAAATTAGGCGAGAAAATATCAATAAATTCACAATTAATTATGGCAATGGCGAAAGAAGCAGTAAACACAGGTAATAAAAGTTTCAGGTTCTCTCAATTATGAAACCAAATGTCAGTTCTAATTTCATAATGATCCACTTTTACTCATAGCTTATGAAACAACCTTGCAAGAAGGATTACAATTTGAAAAAAGACTCTCATATGCAACATTTGCTACGGTAAGGATAATCATTTCTTAAATCTTAAGATGTTTAATGTTAATTTTATAAATTTACCTGGCTTATTGGCTTCTTGCGTTGAGATGTATGATAAATCCTTAAAGTGTACAACACCATGAAATTATGACGATGTAGCCGTACCGATCTAGAGTACGGAACAAGGGAGCAATCACTCGATCAATAATGTGAGGGCCAATTAACTTATCTTTATGGATCGTTATACATTGGTTTGCATTCGCATAATAATCGATTGTTTCCCTTTCCCATAAACAATTGAGCAACATTTCAGTATTGTTGTTGAAAGCTTAGTGAGCAAAGTTGAAAGAATTGTGAAAAATGTTATGAAAGGATAGTAGCATATGCAAGGACTTTCTTTCTAAAATGAAAGCGACGAACAAACAACATAGTATTATAAAATATTATGTTTCAGGCGGATCTCAAGGAAGGACTTAATGCTTTTATGGAGAAGCGGACACCCAAGTTCAATAATCAATAAATACTGTCTGCTACTGCAGCGAGAAATAATAGTAACAGTTACTTAATTAAGTATTCAAAATAGATGCCGAAATATTGAGAGAAAAAAGAAAAAATGTAAAATTTCAATGCGTAAAATATTTTTGAAGAGTTACATATGTTTAATGACAATGTACATATTAGGTCACATAAAAGGCTCTAGGAATAAAGTTTTCTATGTGTGAATGAATAATTCTCTGCATTCCTCGATTATAAAATATATGCTATATACTTTAACGCACTATTCTTATTAAATTTGTTTTAAAAATGTGCGTGATCTATCAGCAATTATCTTATTGGGAGTAATATTAAAAATGATAAATTGCTGCATTTGTATTTCAAAATGTATGAAAAAAAAAGTCAGTGCTAGATCCCCTTGCTAATAAATTTCATCAACTAATTATCACTATGCCTGTAATTGGAAAATACCCTATAATACTTTACAGTTTTATACTTCTAATGCTTTTATTGAATTACGTTGTCATTAGTTAAGGGCATCATCTATGCAGGTGGGTCAAAAAATTGCACGTTCGAAAAATATTGATATTCAATAGTATCATCTTTTAGCTACATTCCCTAAAAATTTCATTGAAATATTTCAAAAAGAAGTGAACTACAGCTTCTAACAGTCGGCCAGGCGAGCGGTCAAGTTTCGATACCTGGCGTGGCGCTGACGGAAAACCCGTTTTCACGGTATTTAGCATTCCAGCTGTCCTCTCGGTCTACATTGTGGTGCTGTTGATCAAAATAATAGAGTCCCTTTTTTCGACCATGAAGCTACAATTTCTGCTAAGAGTATGTTATATGGCCCTGGAATTAACAACTAGAAGTCAAGGTAAAATTTCTTCACGTAAAAATAGCAGCACCATACTTCAAACTTTAAGCGAGTTTTTCTCAAAATACTGTTTTCGAAGTCGGTGAACATCCTACCTCGGGAACCACTCGAGGGATTGTTTTTAAATTTACATGAAATACAATGTGAAACATTTTGACACTTTTTTAAAAATCGATTTTCATTTTTTAATAGTTACGAAAAAATGACTTTTCATCGATTTTTTATGCTCCAGTTTCGAATTCATTTCCATTTTGTAAAAAAATGATTTTAAAAATCCGCGATTGTCAACGTATTTATTGTTTAACTTGAATAACCCGTTTGGTTTTTAGATTGCAGATGGACCGTTTCAGCTGAAGAGTATCCACCACCCAATGTCGCGAAAAAATTGCATCATCTGCCGGCAAACTGAAGGTCTTCAAAAAGCTTTGAGTTTCTTCATATTACATCAACAAATTTTCATGAACACATTAACGGCCACGTCACTGATTCTATGAATCCACAGGTATGAATCAGGACGAATCGCGAACTTGGACTTCGGGCCAAACATACTTGGGTAAGCGATGCGTGAATGGAAATGTATGAATGATAGTCATTGACCAGTGGGCAGTGGTTATCTTGGTGAATTTGTGTCGCGCGTTTGTTGTGAAAAAAAAGGGCAAGTAAAAGGATCGAGTAAACGAGAAAGAGAGATTGAGACAACAACGAATGAGAACGGCGGATGACTAAACAGAGCGAATGAGATCAAGTAATGAACGAAAGTGCGAATCGGATTTGAGTGAAAGTTGATTGAACGAATGAAAGGAGCGAAAGATGAGGTATGACGGAGGAAGCGAATGAAGGAAGGGCAGTAGTATGTGAGTGCTGAGATGAGTAAGTGTGAGAAGTGAAGAGAGAGAGAGAGAGTGTAAAGAACTATAGTACAAGGATAAATAAAAGGAAAACCTAAGAAAATCTGTTCTGTTTTGCTTCCTGAATCCCACGCAGCCTTGGGCGACAACACTTGATTTGCGCTGGACGGCCAAGGTGTTAAAAAATATCACATAAAATATTTCTCTAATGTCTACATTTAAGATGTTCTTTTAATTGTGTATTAGTGTTTCGTGCTTTGCCATTTATCTGACAAACTTTCATTATCTTTCATGGTTCTCACAGGATTTACGTTGGAATCGTTATGCTGAGTTGGAGATGGTATAACCTTTCGTTAATTATATATAATATTTTTTATTATTTCTATTAGCGAACAATTTTTTCCCCTTATATGTGTCCTAGGAGACATATCTTGGACTTCTACTTTCAGTGGATTTTTTATAAAGCTCCTAAAGTTATCTACAATATGAGTTCTCTTAGATATCTTTCTAAGTTTGTTATTGCCAGGGGTATTCCGTTGGTACGTGGATTGAATTATATTGCGACTCGTATATTTATTAGATCCTGTGAAAATATTATTGATACAAAAAATATAATGCTTTATTGAACGGTAGTCACTGTATTTAAAAAATTCCATAACAATGAATATTCATCTGTCAGTATTTCTTTAGCAGCGGGATTACGCATGATATCCTCTTTTATCCACAGGAAAGATATTTGTAAAATCCTCTTCCATATTCTAAAGAAAAGAATTGAATTAATTTCAACCTAATCAACATACATATATCCTTATACATTATATCCTATCACATAGTCACAACCAGCATGCCTGACTCTGCCCCGTGAGCTGTATTCCCAATCCCCCAAAAAACACTTACGTGTAAAAAACTACGCCAAGTACAGGAGTGCTGTGCATTCCTCTAACAAAAAGTAT
>JARQTJ010000052.1:442329-460265 GCA_030142635.1 Trachelus troglodyta
TTCGCTTGGGCGGCAAACGTCACACTCGTCAGGAATCACCAACTTTCCGCACTTGTATCATAATGTACTATTTTCCCTCTGGTCAAAAATTGATTACTTTTCGCTCGCGTTGCAAAGATGGAATATGGTCATTTTATCGTAGTCGGGTAAAAATATAATTTTTTAATTCCTTTCTTCCATGTTTTTTATTGAAGGCTACAATGCAGATGATTTGCTCCAGGTAAAAGTATTTTACAAAAATCCTCTGCTGCGGGTTGTTTAGAAATGAAAGAGCATGATTCGCGTGCATATAGTTTTTCCGTGTGAAAAGTTTACTACAAGAATCGGTCCTTTACCCGTGTTCTTATCTGAAAAGGTTCTACACGTATTTTACCTGATAAGTCTAATCCGCCGATACTGCACACATCCAATCCGCCTGTGCTGGTCGCGCAACAATGTTGCTTAGGACCCAATGGTTTAGGGCGGCAGAGAATCTGAAATCAATCGCAGGAAACAATCAGCTCGTTTTGCTCGAGTGCGATAAGGATTGTTTATGGTGGCTATATTTTCAATATCCTCGCACGACAGTAAAGTCGGTGATAAAGGTTCTGTGATATGGGCAATAAACGGAAATTACTGTAATTATTACATGTTATGGATCTACGACTTATAAAGATCGTGTGGAGGTTCATGGGGTGTAAAATTCAAACGAAAAAGTATATATATACAGGGTATCCCAAATTAATATCTAATAAACAGATAGCTCTGAAATAAGTAGAGATGGACAAATTTTTTCATACGAAAGTTTTTCCGTTTCAAGACGGCAAAATGATGATGATATTCATTCAGTCATCGATCAAGCCATTTTAGAGGATTTTAACTTGCCAATTCTTTTTTTAAAGAATAACCAATTTCGATTTTTAGTCAAGATATAGTTGATGGCACCGAGACGAATTCAAACATTTGTATTCAAGTTCGTTTACCACATGTCGCTTGTTATTTTTAGCTGAAACAATAATTAATGGATTTGCACATTTTCAACGCTTGATTCAATTATGTATAAATGTTAAATGAAAAAAATGTTTCCATCTCTACTTATTTCACAGTTATTCGTTCATATAAATTAAATTGAGACACCCCATTTTATTTTGTATATAATCATGACTGCAAACGTGCGGTGATCTACAGTTATTTTTATACATTAACAGTAAATCAATCTGATATATGTATACACGGAGAGAGTCCTAAATAAAAAAAAATAAAAAACGAAAAGTGTAAAATCAGTATTTACTCATTTTATTACCAGTTTTCTAGAAATATTCCGTTATAGCATTATACCTTTTTACCCTAATGAACATAAATTTATAAAGTGCATTCTTCCTGTCGAGTTAATTCTATGTGAAGTAAATACATTGAAATCTATAAAAAGAAATCACTACAGCAAAACTACAATGTTACCTAAGCGTACTTTTCAACAATCAAAAGTAAAAAAATATTTTATTGTTTTTTTATAAGCTTCTTTAAGTAAATTCAGGATGATTTTGAGTCAGAATTTATTGGAATAGTGAAAAAAGAATTTTTAAAATAATGTAGAGTATTCGTGATACTTGGAAATTTCAATATTTTACATTTTTCAAGAGAAAAAAATGTTATAAATACCACAGCTATCTTCCTCGCTAATGTCATGTAATATCATCATTAATTGCGTAAGAAACTTGAACCTCGACCTTTTGAGCAAATAATTGTAATCCTTCTAATGGCACTAACAAAATCTTTGTAAAACGTATGCTTTATATGGTATACATAGTGGTATTTGGCAAGAAATGCTTTCATACCATATAAATGTGAGGTAGTCTTTTAATGACATTTTCTCACAGTCTTGTATTTCAAACGAAAAGTACTTAGTGCCTTAAGAGAAATGTATGGCCAAGTTGAGTTCCATTAAAATTTTCTAAATTCTGTAGCACTTCGTAAAGGTCGGTCGAACTTTTTAATAAAGCCTGTAACTCTTGTAACTTTCTTAAAACCAATAACTTCATCGTCATGAAACTTTTCGTTTCGATCGTAGGTCAAATTATTTACTATAGAAAACAATAGTATACTAATGCCCGCTTTCTTCAACGCGGTTCAATGCATAAACTCCGTTTATCTTCAAAGTACAAGTGTCTCATTGGGTAACAGCACAGTTAATCGGAGTTAATGCATTGAACGGCGTCGAAGAAACTGGACATAAGTATACAATTTTAATCATTGACGTACCGATATGCTCTAAACATTTTTTGCAGAAAATTTGTAACAACCTGCCTAGCAGTCAAAAGAGCTGTGACCGAAATTGTACCCTACAACCTATCACTCGTCCGCATTCGCTTCTACTTGCAGTAAAAAAACTTGTCGAACCCTATGAATTTCTTTATTATATAATGACAGAGAGACTAATGCATATTTTATTGCAATTACATGCATTTAAAGTAGTGTAAAATGCATGCAAACCCATTTAAAAAGAATACTATATTACCCTATATCATACAGGGTCCTTCCTTACCGACCTCAGATCAAAATTTTCGGTAAAACTTTCCTAGGGTATTTTCATACTTCTAATTCAGTTCTAGGGTTAATACCTTCGTGTAAAGCAGCTCCCTGGAGATACGTCTGAAGTGATTATTGAGCAGCCAGTAGAGAAAGGGATTCCAAAAGCTGTTGGACAAAGCGAGCCACGTGGCGAGGAAGTCGAGAAATGGCGGAGGCTTGCTTCCTGTGCAGGCTGCCACAACTTCCTGAATTGTCCATGGCGTGACCATCACGATGAAACCAAGGCTCATCGCCGCCATTGTCCTCGAGGCTGACGTCGATAGACGTCTCTCGTGCGCCACCAGCTGTAACCAAATATCAACGTTCCTAGTTGGCATCGCTTTCAGTTATATTCTTCGTAGCTGTCGTTCCTCGGTTCAAGTTCTCCTAACCTCAAATTGAGAAGCAGTCTACTGGATGGAAAACTATTTACACCCATGAGTTGTATCGCCAGCGCTTCGGGTTAGTGAACGGGGTTAATGTTGTGAGTTAAGCCCGTCAACGTCAAAGCATCTCGGAGAGCAGGATTATGAATCCAGCTATTTGCCGTCGCGTTTACGTCTACGTCGACGTTCAGAACGACTAAAGGCATCAACGTTCACGGGCAGTGTGTATAAAGTATCCTAGGGATACTACAAGGACTTACTACTCTTGTGAAAACATGTTTTACGTCTTCCTGATATTTTATGCAATTATTTTCTTTCTTATCATGGAAGCCTGACATGCTTAATCTGTACATAAAATATAAGATTGTACTGATGTACGTAAGGTATATGAAAATTTCCAGCAGATGTTTTAAAATTCATAGTATTCGTATTGATCATATAAAATGACAAGTGGAGTGTCATGTAAAAGAAAAAAGGGTAGTGGGACAAAGAACGTGACGAATACGTGGGAATGACGTATAAACGGTGAACTATTTTTCTCATAGAAATAGAATGGAATATGCGACAGAAAAACATTTATTCAGAATTGAAATATGAAAATAAGCCATTAGCATACGGGGTTATACCACGGTGGGGCATCGCGCAAGACAAATTGCTGCGCCGACATTAGCATGCTGAGATTTATAGTCCGAACTTGCGCGACGTTGGATTTGTGTTATGTATGTATGTATAGAGATACAGCACGCGAAATCCGTGTGCATCTTCGAAATTTCAATTTCATATATCGTAGAAACTTGCCCATGTTCTATGAATTTTATGCTCGTGTTCGATCGACTTTATTTCAGCTAAACTATCGGATTTCAAATTCGATACGTAAATCGGCTTTTGTACAAGCGTATCTACTCACTCATTTTTATAATAAAACTATGAAATAATCTCAGGGAACTGTACTGACATGCGTAGCCAGAACTACATGAGTTTCGATCGAGGAATAAAAATAATTAAAATGAAAAATCATAAAGTTTTACAATAAAGGTACTTAACTGGAATGAAGCATGAGGAAATAAAAAAAGTGATGGTCTCGCTGGTTTCGCAATTACATTAACTAAGAATAATGGCCCAGTTCCTCGTGATTAGGAAAAGTTAATAAGAGCAAGATCATTTGTGTTATTTTCTTTTATGGAAAAATTAATTTTATGCTCTGTTATGTCTCTTTTATTCACAAGGAAAAGACAGAGAAGTCGTATGCGTGCTTGAGTATATTTGGCTTTGAAATAATTGCTGTAGAAAGGAAAAAAATATCATGGCTCACTGAAAAGTATACAGAAAAACGAGCTCCGCATGTTCAATGTATTGAGTCCAGATGCGTTCCTTTGTCAGTCTTTTTCAAATACCGCCAATGTATTTGACCTGTATTGATTGCTGGCATTCAACATAAGAATCAATAGAGATACTTTTGCTGTACTTTTTTCATATAAATCTAAAGTTTACGTTTATATTTTATAGTAAATAACCTTTATAATCAAAGTACGGTATTAAATCTTACAAGCAAATAATCTGCGCTGTATTATCTTCGGTAGAGATAATGGTCAGTTGAGTGGTTTATGGATATATTTAACCCTAAAAAGCGTACAGAGATTCGGTGGGACCCTTATCTCTTCTATGCTATGTATCTCTTCAAGGATTAAGTATTTAAATGGAGTGGGGTTTCTGTGAGTTAATTTTTGAATATTCGTATTTATCAGGACTGCTTGTGTGACTTTTTTTTATGTCTCACTTGAAACAAAGAGCATTGCTATATGTATTTTAGAAAGTGTTTTATTTAATTTCGGGGTAAGCGACATGAACTGACAATTTTGGGAGTGTGGTTATTGCTCAAATCAGTTCATTTCAAAACATATTTCTTTAAAGAATTTATAAAACGCTTACAGAAACAAATTTTTAAAATATTACCAATCGACCATGCATGCATACTTTAGACGTAAGCAAATATTATAGCGTGACTTTCATTAGTATTAATCGATTTCAATTTCAATGCGAAATAGAATTTTATAACTATACCATCTTCCTCATTATTGTTGAAACTTTGTGTGTTGCGGTTCCTCATTATTGTTGAAAATATTAATTCAAATATGAATTCTGCAAAGTATAAAAAGACCGTAACTAAGATTCGTCAACATAAACAAAATCGAAGAGCACTAAAAACGATTTGAAGATGTACAATATTTATCGAAAGCACAATTCATCCTGATTGAGGAACACGCATATACAGCGAGCAGTTGAGTTTAGTAGATGAGTCGTACGGATTTTCCAGAATTCTCGTTATCACTCGACAACAGGTCTCACGTAATTATCCTTTTTGCCATTATCCTATTCGCAGTGGTACCAGGGTACAGTTTTATTCGATTTTATTTTTCCCCAATCGACACTCATCTTGGTGTTCGTTTTTATTTCACCATCCCCGCCTATGGCATTTTCTTACTGGGGAATCGTCTCCGAATTCATGTGTTTTTCGATTTTATCATTCTTCTCCTCCTTCTTCCTTTATACCGAACGCATTTCTTTTCCGTGAAGAGAAGAAAATAGCGCACTGCTCGTTATTCAATAACCTAGCATGTTTTTTTGTTTCAAATCCTCATTCATTTTAATCGTCAAACTATTCAATTTCCCATCGCCCCTACAGTTCTTATACTCACAGCTCTTTCTTCTCTGACATGAGAAATCTTTTGCTTTTCATTTTTACTTCTCGCTCGAAGAAAAGATCAGAATGGGAAGGATAATCCCGGATAAGGCAATCTTCCTTCTGTAGAATCGCACTGATCCTGATTCTCACCTCCTCTTCATGACTGTATCTTTAATACATATTCTACCCTCGCACGATGTACGATCAGGATCAGGAAATTACATAAATTTTTACTCAATATGGCCGTCGGAAATGGACGACTAGAAGATATTTTCGGCCACAGAAAAACAACCGTCTAGCAATATTATATAACTTGGCGTGCTTATGGGGAAATTACAAAAATTATTTACGTAAGTAAAGTAAGCAGTATGACAAATCTTCATGGTTTATTATTTACGCATGACTGCATGGAAGTGTCTTATGTATTTGCCATAAAAAAGTGAATGCGAGTGTGTCTGCTTGCACGCACGCAAAAATTTTTGGGCGAAATTCCAAACAAACGGATAATCCAATTGGAGCTCAATTCATAGGAGATACAGTGTTCCGGATGTAGATTGAACATTTTTAGATGCTCGGCATTTCCGGTTTCAAGGCAATGCATACGGTAAGCTCGTAAAGCTTAGTGTCATGTGCTTCGTATACAAAATTCTAAGTGACCCGCTTATCAAATCGGGCTGAAACTTCAAAACAAATATGATCACATAAAATGTTAAGCACTTTAATTTTGAAAATTCCGCATATACGAAGTTAATTTATTTTGTAACAACGAATAAAATGTGACCGCATTGTTGGAAAGATCGTTCCTCATGGTAAAACTGTTAGCTTTGATGTCTTGCATTATACTAAACTTCCTTGTTTACTAGCTGTGGTTATTAAACATCTCATATTGACTTCTTTCACGTTGCTAAGCGAGAATATGTGTCAATGCTATTGCCATATTGATCACAAGATACCCCCTATCCCACTCGCATCTTTTCCGTCTGCGTTCGACTGCCCTAGCGCCGCGACGCTGCCTTCCTGATTCCCACACAGTTTTCTCGTTTCAGACCATCATTTGGATTCACCGTCGCCCCCATCTACGCAAAGGAACTCATCCCCTTTTATCCCTACCGCCATCAAGTTCGCTTCGAGAAAACCGTCGATGGCTCTATGGAAACCCCGCAATCCAATAACTTGACGAATATAACAATTCCTTGGATACGCAAGCAAAAATATATACATATATATACTTATATTGGTATACTTATGTACAGATATATTGGCCAATAAGAAGAATGGAAATGTACTTCACGAATGTGAGAAATGTTACCAGCACCGAGGGTGGCTGCTGTTATATTCCCTGGATAATTCTCTCAACAATTTACTCGATATTGAATAGGCGTTTGACGAATGCTTCCAGCTTCCGAATGAATGAGCCTTCGGACGAAGCTTTTCGATGGTTCTCGAATGCTTGTGGCTTTAAAACCGTAATAAAAAATAAATATAAATTTATTAATCACGACCAATTAAAATGATTCTATTGTTTTTATAAAACTGGTTTTTCTTTTAATTATGAAGAATTTGACACCCATTAACAATAAATTTACGTATTAACAGAGTTACGACATTAGATGCTAGAAATATTAAGGGTGTACTCATCCACGCACGTATAAGGATTATTCATCGTTTATTAGAAATGACTCTTTAATGGAAGGTCGGAATAGGTACTAACTAGCCCTCATGTAAGTTTCTGGCAATCGTATCGAGTCTTTAATAAAAATCTTGTAAATCTCCATATCTCGATGACCTTTATTAATAATTAGACTTTTTCTCTTTCTATTTCCTGGAGAGTCTTGCACCTTTATAGAACATAGCAAGATCTCGAAGATATCTTCAGAAGACATTCCCACGCCGTTGACCTACATCGGAGTACATGAGGGCATCTCGGTATTATGGGAGACTTTCGTATAAATAAGCTGTCTGCAACGTTTTCTATTATGCATCAGGTTTTTGAAAAAGAAAAAGAGTGTAATAACACTAACGGATTTTGACCATACGTATGTTAAAATTTTATTACAACGTCTAAGAGTGAACGCGATAAATCGAGGGAAACTCAAAATTTCAAGATAATCCTAAACTCTTTGATAACCATCTAAAAAATCAGAAACAGTTTTAATCCAAGGGATTGTAAATTAATCCGTAGGATTGAAATTGAAATAATACCACCGAAAACGGATATAATACCGCCTGTCAAAACTTTGACAGATCGCAGTATTATCTTATGTAGGAGATATTAAAATGATTCGTTAGAGAAGTAGGTAGGTACGTACAAAGAAACGTGAAAAAATACGATTGTCAATCATTATAACGCTAACGAGGACACGATTTCAAATGGTTAATTGCATCTGCACCAGTAAAGCAACGTGAGCAGAACGTTCAACGTGTTCAAATTAAAATCCATTTTCATGGCTTATTCGGCCGTCGCTAATTCCTAACCGATGTCGTAGGGCCTCCCTGTATTCCGAACCTGTCTCGTGTTGGAAGTTAAGAGAACGAAAGATAAAATCTATGTAGACGAGGATGAAGAATAGAAATACGAAAAAAGGGGGGAAGGGACGCTTCCGCTTCGAATCAATTCCCGTCGGGCCAGGCGCTCGTTACGGCAAAGACAAAAGAACGAAGCCACTCTCGAGCTTTCGAGTTGTTCGGCCATTCTCGCTCGTACATGCACTCTTCTAGTTTTCCACTCTTCCACTTTTCTCTCCTGCTACCCTAGAAGCTCCTCCGTCCTCTGTTGATCTCCAGTTTCGCCATTTCGTTCGTCTCTTTCCTCCGCTTCTCGATTGCTCTTCCACAAGTGTCTCCAGCAAAGTCCCTAGAAGAGTCGAACGTGGCGAATTATTCTGGTTGCTATCAACTTGAAATGCTTTAGCTATACGGCTGGATATACTACCGGTTGCTGTTGAAGATTCCTGAGGTCACGAGAGGTCATGTACCAACTACGTGGAGATGCAGTAAAAGTCTTTGGAAGGAGAAGCCATTTTTATCATCGTTCGAACGTCTTACGATAATCGAGTGAGTGTGTCTCCGCGTCGTTAGTCCATTTCTTTTCTTTCTGACTCGTACTCACCTCGTATTTCTTACTACGTAAGAATTTCACCGGAAGTGGGTTAAGTGCAAAGCGACAGGGGATGCACGAGATCCCCGGTGGGCCATTTTCCGGTTAATGCACTCTTGCTCGGTTAAACGCTCAAGCGTACGTTAAGAGTTCATTATAATGGTGGGAAAGATGTCATAACAAGATCATCCAAAGGCGTTATGAGTGAAAAAAAGAGAGATAGAAACAAGAATGAGAATTCTCTAGATGGTAACTGCTTCTCGTTAGAATTCTTCTCGTTAGAATTAACGTTAAATGCACTCAAAGGCTAGTCCTCGTGGTAAAGGAACATGACGCTATTGGTTGGGCTAGTCAATGTGTAAACGAACTGAATCTACCCCATTGTGACTTGTGTCTCCGCTCGACAATTTTTCCGGCTTTGTTCCCATTTTACACGGACTGTTTGGAATTGGCGGAACAAACGGAATTAATGACGGTTGCGGAAGTACAACCAGCACTTCCGCCACGAATTATCAGAAGCATTAAATCATCCTACTGGATTTTGTGAAAATTCAAAAATGGATGCACACTCATTTTATAGTGGTATGGTAATTATTTTATGTGTGTGTGCGTGTGTGTGTATATATATATATATATATATATATATATATATATATATATATATATGTGCGTATGGTAATAAAATATGAGATAATCTGTCTTCCAGAAATATTAGTTTTGATTTCCTTTCTTAGTATCTCATTTCCCAATTTTCCCAAACCAATCATACCAACATCGATATCCGTTTTCCTTCTGGCAGAGATAAGAAAGATGATCGATCGTCCTGGAGCTAGACGTTAAATAAAATGGGTTAACTTCCTCTAGAATTCTACAAAAATCTTTTTCACCCCTCGCCCTCAACGCTCATCTCTGACATCGTTTCTACTCACGGACCAGTAAACTCGGCCTGATATATTTGTAGTCGCATAAATCTAATCCGTAATTCGCTCGACCGCTCAGAATTTTGCAGAGTGTTATGCCGGCATCCCGCGCGTATCGAAAAATCGGAAATTGCAACGCCAGAGGTTTTCAAATTTTTTCTCTAGCAAACCAATGACGCAAATATCCAATAGGAATTCGGGTCATGAATATGAGAACAAGAGGAGCCGCTTTGTTCACAAAGAGATCTGACTAATGTTGAGACAAATGTGATTTCCAAGCGAAGCGCAAGAAAATATTATTTGCTATTTGAAAACTGGGTCGCGCTACCTTGCATCTCGAGCGATCCTCACGGAAGAGAATGAAACTTACTGATATACATGGGTTTTTTTCCTAAAAATTTTTCTGTGACACTCGTGTAATCAGTTACTCACGTGAAATGTTTTCTTCGTTGTGACGTCACAACTGAAATATAAAAATTCCATAGAAGATTTTCCTCAAATCGTACTGAGACGTAATTAGCCCTGACTGTATACTTTAAATATTCGAGATAATAAACTGCTAATCGTTTGCGAATTTCTTAATATCCCTAGTGACTTTTTTACGTATCTCTCTAAGTCCTTTCGTACAATCCTTCCGGCTGGATTAAGCTTCATAATATAATCCCATAGCACAATGTCTTCAGCACCTCAAAGCAGTTAGTTAATTGCTGAACGATTGTTGTGACTTCGATTGCTAACAAGTAAGCACAAACGCAAGTTCATTTAGGAAACGACAATCGATCTCTTGCTGGATGTTTTTCCACAGATTGGTCCAATCTTCAAGACAGCGGAAATCGTTGAATGGGAGCCTTTATCGTGAAGAAAGTCGCTTTGGTCCTGGAAACATTCATCAAATATTTAATACCCTGTTCGTACAGTTGCTTCATACTTTCCTTTCAGGTTAGTCTCAATGTAGGATGTAATGTTTATGAAATGATGGAGAATACATTTGAAGCTCTTTTTTTGCTTTCGTGCGAATTAATCTCTGTATTGATTTATTTAATCCGCCAGTTGCTTTCCTATATGTCGAACGTTAATATATCATGAGAAGGCAGTGGACCGTTAATATTTCCTGAAAAAGGAATGAATAATAATGCGCACGATATCGCGTTTTACTATTTTCATCAATACACCTATCATCTAGAATTCGCAGAAGTTCGATTTTCAGAATATAGCAATTTGCAGGAAACTTTGTATGTGTACAGAGCATGAATCTTACTTGATATATATGCTCATAACGTTATTCACTTTGAGGACAGGCTGTATGTCTCCTAATTGCATTGTTTATTGTAATTAACTCATATAGTACTCCAACGAGCATTCGTAGGTCACAGAAAGCAAACATGCCTTTATCAAATTAAAGCATTCGAGCTGAGTCAAATGCGACCCAAAATTTATGTAATAATTTGGTTTCATTTTATTCTTCATTTAAACGATTTCCATTTTTCAGATTTAAAACAATATTAGATTTTACAAGCTCATACTGTATAATCTAACTATTATATTAATCACGCTTCTAGCCAAGAGATTTTCATTCTTCTTTTTCCTTATTCCTTTCAAATTTATAATTTTTTTTTACGTTTTCCCTTCATTTTTTTATCTTGGCCAGTCAAAGTAGTCACTTTCTCTCTTTTAGGTTATGGATTAAATAATCTCTCGAAATCTCCGTCGCGGAGTCGGCTGAGCTTCGAGAAATGGAAAAAAATCGTAAAAGCGAGGGAGGCATTGAATGTCTCGTGGGAGACCTGAATTCACCTAGAATTCACGCCAAGGATTCACACCGTGAATTCATCCAGCTGGAGAAGAGTCTATCTCCCTTAAAGTTGGCCGCTAAAAGGTCTGTGATGATTTCTTTTCAATTTTTTTTGTCTCCGCTACACTAATCTACGATGAAAAGTATTCCAAGATCCTAATGCTCGTAAATCCTCAGTATTTTTTCGTGAATCGCACCGCATGGGGAAGTTTCCTTTACGATTTGCCATGAGTAAGGCATCATTATTGGCCAATGGATGCTTTCACGAATAGTTATAAACTACACATAACGTACGGTTTGTTTTCCCTGCCTAACTATACTGTTACGCCAAAACTCCAGGGAGTACTGGAAGTTTGCGAAACATCCCTGCAAACACGCCATTCACGGAATATGCCTGAGCATTATCGTCTCGTGATCAACGAGAAGCGTCGACGATCTTCGCTGGAAAAATTCTTTTGCAAAAACGTTGTTACGTAAGTCCATGATGAACGCCGTGACCAGAAGGTAAATTTCTTTCGTAAAATTGGAATATCGCACGTATAGGTATTAAATTGCGGAAATTACTTCATGTGAACGTTTTTCATTTCTCCTCTGCCACTGCGGAAATATTATGCGAATATTGAACGGACGCGTTAAGAATACTTTTTAAAATGCTTATATAATCTTCATTTAGTTGCAGTGGTTATTATTATATTATATATTAATTTTACAATTACAAAAATTATATATTGATAAGGAATAGTTAAGTAATCAAAAAGATATCTAGGAAAGCAATACCTTAATGCGTTCTTTTTAAGCTCTTGATTCGTCCTAAAATAAGGGTATAAATGTTTAAATAATTCAAAAAATTATGTGACAGTATCAACAGCCTCCTTTCGATTTTAAAATTAACTCACCATTGCGTATGTCTAACCGAGTATTTATAGACATAGTCAATCCGTAACATCAAACGATGATAAATTGCCATTGTCCACTTTTAATATCACGTGTTAATCAATTTTTTTGTTGCCACCATATTTCGCAAAGATCAACATGAAAATTGTGTCTTTAAATTTAATTATATTTATCCATTCTTTTTTCATAAAAATAATCTTGCACGTGCATAAAGGATAGTAAGCTTTCATGTAGATTTGAGTTTGCAAGGGACAGTTATATGAATCTGGCAAAGGGAGTGGAAATATTTTCCGCAAATACGTCACGTTTCGCAAATTGCTTCGATAACGACTATCAGTTCAACAGGGTGTAAGGATGAGTTTTCGAAAGTGGCGTTTGGGTCAAAAGACTCGTAGAAAGTTTCTAAAGGTCAGATAGAAGGGTGCGTTCATACTAAACTGCAAACTATAATATTATCAGCCATCAAACAAAACTCACCCTTTCGATGTGACCGCCGCTGACAACTTCCGGCGTATTAACGCAGACGACCCGCTTCAGACGCAACTTGTTGACATGGAAGGCTGATCCATAGCAGTACATCAGCACCATAGTGGTCGGAAAGTAGAAGCAGCAGCAGGCGAGTATCCTGAAAAGGGGAAAACTTTAATTAAGTATCCTTGTGGTTGGGGATAAATTTCAAAGAGCCACAGTGGCGCCATCTGCGTGAATACTGGCTGATGGAGGCAAATAACCCGCGGACCTTCCGCCCAGAAAATTCCTTACTCGTTTCTTTAAGGAAGATCAACGAGAACAGCGTCCTGACAAAGAGATCGATAAAAAGACGCCATTGGCCGGAGCCGCAAGAAAAAGTGAATTATCTTCCCGGCATAATGCACCCCGATGCTCGACATATACTCGATTTGATGATCTTACTATACTAGTAAATGATGCGATACCTCAGGGAGGCTCTGGCGAAGAAGGGATCACAGGCGAGAAGACCAGATCCGTTGAAATAGTAGCCACCCCTCGGTAGAACCAACGCTCCGAAAACGGCGACGCTCGCTATCCAAGTCGTTGACATCACTGCGACGCAACCCTGCCGCATGTAATACTGTGTCAACATAGACAAAAACCAATGTATACATAAACTCATCGATATCGTCTAGCATTTATTCGATCACCCTAACTGCCTAACAAACATAATCTAAAATATACAGTATTCATCCTAAAATCTTGTTGCATGCAAATTTCAAGGAGGCTCCAAAGCTTTTGAGACACCACGCTTCTTTTTGGACATAACCAAAGAAACGGCCGTCCAAAAGAACATTTCGGCTTTATGGCCGCTTGGACATTCTATGAAGGCCGTTTCGCAGACGGAACGACTCCTCGTACTTACTATGTTATTGTCATGATCTCATGATACGTTCGTGCGTTGTGGTGATATAGGAAACTGTATGAGAACATTATGGTCGGCGATAATACGCTGCCCTGGACCGTCCGCTGTCGAGGAACCCTCTCTATCAGTTTCGCGAATAGGAGTCATAAGTTCCAACAGGTTTTATCGCACTTTGGGTTTTATCGGTTGGTTTAGCCCGTGTTGAGAATCAACGGGATTAGATGTTCTTTCTAAGCCTCTGAAAGGGTACCGAGGACTTGTATGTGAATCAGTACGTCGTCCAGGGTGGTAATGCGATATAAACAGAATCTCTTAACATATTGCTTTATAACTATACATATAGTATGAATGTATAACGATATAAACTAAATTAACTTGGCCATCTGTTATCAGTATCGAAAACCAGCGAATAAGTATTCCAATTTCGGAGCCACCGTTCCTGGACTCGACCCACTCATCTTTGGACCATCGTCCAGTATATTGCCCACGGACTGGTCGTGCTATCTTTCTGGGACGTGATTGGGCCTTTTTGTATTCGACTTCCGGATGTTGGTTATTTAATGTAATTCGATTGGCTGTTTTATTTGAAAAAACAAACTCGCCGATTTCCACGGACACGTCCCGGGGTCTGTTTCGATCTAACGGGACAGCTATACACTCTTCGGGACTTTGCTGGCTACAGATGATATCACCCCATCGCACATCTTCATCTCATCGTCATTACCATATAAAGTATGGATTATTTTTAGTAATGTGTATTTAATGTATAGCAGTGAAATAGTTTAAATTCAAACTAAAATTTGACTTGCAAAGAAAAGGAATTTTGTATTAAAGATTTGTTTATAATTATACTTATAACTGAAACATAAGAATCTTGTATAGAAATGAGAAATGAGATTTTAAGTGGCGTAAAGTGGTAATGCTGACTTGCGATTTTGCAAAATTACTTTCAATTCATAAGCGGTCCATCTTACTGAAAATTTTTAGGGTGGCTTTCCACTGTGTGATTTACCTTGCAATTAAGCTTGAGATAATGGCGCCTAAATGTACCGTGCTTGCCGATGACGGGCAGTTAAGAAACGCAGTTTCTTGTCTATAAATTTCCTCAGACTTTCCTACCCTATTTTCGACCTAATTTCATCATTGAAATATTTTGTTGGAGTTAAAAACGAATTTCCCGGGGAGATTGTATGGAACCCTACCATGGAAAACTTTCAGAGTTATACGACACTTTCGATAAAAGTTCATCGGCCTAATTCCGATATTTAATCACTTGATAATTAGTGCTTGGTCTAAAGAAGCTGTGAGGCTCGAAGTTACCGTGGAAGATACATGAAGCAGAAACTGGTAACAATTCGGCGAGCATATCTGAGGAAGCGAAGCAGAAACAGAGTAAACCGCATAGTCTTATATCAGTAGCTTGCAGATATTGTGTATGAAAATTTCTAATTATTATTATTCTCGTTCAATTTCTAATGGTAACTTAATCGTGTATGACAGTTTGCGTTGAATTTCTTTCTTTTATTTGAAGTATAAAAAAAATCCTTTCGATGAACGATGAACGTTCCTTTTAACGTTGACCCATAAACGATCATGGTGATAATGAAACCGATAGGATTTTCGAAAGATTTGAAATCATTCTGAGTAGTAAAAGAGGATTGAAAATTGTGTATCACGTATGTCTGAATGAACGAAGGCAACAGGGAATAGTTAAGGTTTTTGAAATATTCTCAAATCCCTTTATCCCATATATCTTTGAGCATTTGAAATCTGTTTGATGTACTTTTATAGGATATAAATTCTACAGTGATAAAATAAATTTGTTTCTATAGAAAGGAACAAAAATGAAATTGTGGAATGAAAAA
Organism: Trachelus troglodyta; assembly: GCA_030142635.1. Classification (NCBI taxonomy): domain Eukaryota; kingdom Metazoa; phylum Arthropoda; class Insecta; order Hymenoptera; family Cephidae; genus Trachelus; species Trachelus troglodyta. Next base: position 457,889 of record JARQTJ010000052.1, read on the forward strand.
TCGTGTACGTTGATACCAAAATATTTTAAAACGTTATACAATTAGATACGTGTTGGTAAATAGTTTACTAAACTCTGAACAGTCAGCGCTTTTTTAGTTGAAACGTTCAAACGTCTCCGTGATACATTATGTGCCAAAATAGCTATTTCTTTCGAAGAGATGCGGCCACACATACCAATGGGAATGAACCCTATTGTTTTCGCAAAGTTGGATGTACAAGACACAAGGAGGTGAATTACGAGCGGGCGTGTTGGAAAAGTAAGTAGTACTCGGAATCCCGTAGCAGTGAGAATCGATCAGACGCGCAAGAAGTGCTGCGTTACAACAAAAAAAAGAGAAGATCAAAAAGAAAACGAAAAACTCGACAATACAGTAGATCGTGCAGTCTACACGCTCAATTTTGTAACGAATGGAGAAACAGAGGAAGCGAATTCGATAGTCTGAAAATTACAGAGAATGGAAGGGACGAGTCAGCAATTCATTAGATCGCTCTTTTTGTCTCGAGAGCTTTATCTATGAGACTACTGGTTTTTCTCGATTTAACGACTAGTCAGCTAGCCTCCTATGGGCCAATCACTGTCCAATCAAAGCCGCAGCATTAAATCACCATTACGCTACGCCGCCCACGATTTTTTTCGCATGACTTAATTCATTAGCCTTAGCCCACACTTCGGGTGTACAACTTTAAATTGATCCTCCTACGGTCAAAGAGTCCAAATAGTTGATCAATAGGTAGCGTGTAACAACTTCCTTGCAGGCATTTATGGAGAGGGAAGCACGAGAAGGTCCTGCATAATTTTACTTTCCTTTGTCTAGGAAGGTAATAGCTGATCAGGATAGCTAATAAAAAACAATATGTATCCGAGAATTTAAGGGTTGCTTATAAAACTCTCCTAAAAGCTCCCTGTAACAGTTTCGTCAGGTTTCTTTCAAGAATTCAAGACAAAAGGCCATTGAATTTACAATCATAATTACGTATACTTGAATGTGCAGGTTATTAATGAATAATATGGAATCAATAAGAAGTACATAAATATGTATATAGTTGTGTACTGTAGTCACGGGTTCGGTCTAGCGTTATTCTGAGGTTTAATCTCATTTCTAGTTGATCATCTAACGTGGTGTCACGTGGTGCGTTAGAGGATATATTTTTAACAATAATTCTCATGATTCTGATAAGCTTTCAGTTAGACTTAATATTGGTGTTTCCAATGGGAGAAGCTCAATTACAGTATCGGAATTCCAATTGAAAACGAGCTTACTCTATGAGATATATTTTTAATGATATATCATGAATATACAGGGTGTTCCGAAATTACCTGACCCGGTGGGTATGGCGGTGTTCGAGAGGCCTCACTGATCACGAAAATGACCTTCGTTTTGTCCGGAAGCTCTTAGTTTTTAAATGGGAGCAGGTCAATGTTGACCAATCAGAGCGAAGCATCAACAGAAACGTAGGCTCCACGAACTCTGAGTTTTCTTCCCTCGCTTTTGTTTCTCAGTGGCTATGGGCAGACTGAAACCAGGCGAAGCCATGCTTATTAGGTGTCACTCGCTGAGAACAGTCACGCACTAACTAAAAACTGCAATATCTTATGATAATGTAGGAAATAATAAAGATCTGTCGCAATGGTAAATCCGAAATCTGTCACCTAAAGTATTATGTAACTTGGTGTAGACAATAAAAGCGTGCCAGAATAAATCGAGGAAAAACTCCTGCGAGAAAATACCAGTAAAAGTATCAATAAAAGTCTTGGAAAAAGAACGGAAAAAAATCCTATAAGAAGTACCGAAAAAAGTACCAGTAAAAATCACGCAAAAAGTCCCGGAAAAAATCCCGGGAAAAGTCCCGAAGAAAGTACGGAAAAAGTAACGAAGAAATTAAGGGCGAGAAACAGAAGAACACCTTTGATATGAACGAAGGACATTTGCACCTCGAGGACGAGGCGAAGAGATCTTTCCAGATCCAGTAAAACATACAAAACGGGTAGATATGCAGAAGGAAGAGCGAGAGAATGTACGGGAAAAAGTATCGGACAATATCCCGGGAAAAGTACTGAATAAAGTACCTGAAAGAGTCCCGCAAAAAGTCCCGGGGAAAGTACCGGAGAAAGTCCCAGAAAGAGTCTCGGAAAAAGTACCGGATAAAGTACCGGAAAAAGTACCGGAGAAAATCCCGGAAAATGTCCCGGGAAAAGTACCGGACAAAGTACCGGAAAAAGTCCCGGAAAAATGAAGAGAGAGGATGGAGAAATTAAAACCCAAAATTAATCTGAGTATGATATTATTGGTGCATTAAAGAAATAGAGCGACGCAGATCATTCATAGAACATCGCTTCAAGCCACAATCACTGTAGGGAAAGATCAATCTCAGATC
>JARQTJ010000052.1:489928-584391 GCA_030142635.1 Trachelus troglodyta
TCAATACTTTTTGTTAGAGGAATTCACAGCACTCCTGTACTTGGCGTAGTTTTTTACACGTAAGTGTTTTTTGGGGGTTAAGTAATCCATGAGAATCTGCACTTTTTTGCTCACACTTGCGAAGAATGTGAGCAACGAGAACAGACCAAATGTGAAATTTTACTTCGCCTATTAGTCATGGAAACTGAAGCAACGCCGCAATGCGGAATTTTCCTCCGCTAGTCTTCTCCTTCTTACGTTTCAATGCTGTCGCTGTATCTTTCTCTTGCGTCTGAATTCGTTACCTTTTTTTCTTAAAATACGACCTGCGTTTTCATTTTTGTTTTGTTTTTCAGTTAACCAATGAGCAACAGGCGACAATTGGCAATGGACTGACAGTTTACAATCCGGTTCTAGTTGGAGCTTTGACTTACAGTTTAATTCCAAAGTCCTACGACCCGTTTGAACCTTTTCCATTGTTCCTTATTTTTCTAGGCACGGTATTCAGGTGAGATTCACAAAGAGCTTCTTCTCGTCTGTTGCAAGCTCTTTTTTCTTACAAGTTCACATGTCTGTACATTCGTTTTTCAGTGTTTACTTGGCCCGGTCCATAGGAAGCGGAAGATTTCCATGTTTGACTTGGCCAGCTGTGGTGGTTGAGTTCTTATTGCTATTTGTGTTGACATTGAACAATCATTCACCGAAAGTGAACAGTACGATTTCCACCCTCAACTCGACTGTGAGTGACTAAGTATTTTTCTTTTAGGTTAGACGTATCTTACACTTGGCAGGATTGGGCGACGTTGAAAAATTGTACCACGTCGTAAGTCACGTGTATAGAACAGAGAGAATAATTTTTCAAACTTTTATACCGAACGCTTTTTTTTATATAGTTAATCAATGGAACCGGAATCGAGGTCTACCTTGAGAGTATCATTAACCTTAATGATAATAGTCGGGCACACGAATTCCCAGTAGCAAATGTGGAAATTGCATGGCGAACTTTTCATTTGTAAAGTACATGAAATATTTTATACTGATATTTCTGTATTTTTGTATAAATTCTATGATATCTCCATAATTACATTATCATGCCCGGCAACAAAAAAATATAAAATTTGAGTGAAGTATTTTGCTATAACCCACGGACGGGTGAAGTAAAGAATATTGAGGTTATACAGATGAGCCTTCGGTATAAAAGTTCAAGAAATTTTGTCCCTCCACGTCCAGCCGATTCATTCATTTTTAAAGAGTGTACCAAGCAAACCTTAGTATATATTTCAAACGGAACTTTAGAGGCGATTTTTAACTCGCGCTGGCATATTGCCGGAAATATTAGTTTACCACCCCGCACGGTATATGGTGAAATATGTATGGCCGTACGGAATGCCAGATTTATTACTAGCCGAAGAATTCGATGCTACCATCTCCATGAATCGGATGCCTTATTATATACCTATATGTATTTACATAAGAAAGTATGAATAACTTTTCAATAAGGTGCACCCGCATCCCACCCATTTATGTATGTATGTACACACAACGCATGTATCTGCATCTTGATAGGGAATATAGCAAGAAAAAAAAGTAGATCAGGTATAAAATAAAACGATGCCCGTACGAGAGAGGGCGACGCGAAGATACAATATATGTAGAAACTCACCAAGTGTAGAACGTCTAAAATAAACTGTTCAATTCGGCAGTTATTGTGCCAGTTACCACTCGATATTGCATGTTCGCCTTTCCAGGACAATGCAACAAGTGACGCCAAAATGGAATATGCGAGCCACATTGTCGAGAACGGCACTGCTGTCAACCTGGACTGGGGAATGGTGAGGGCGCGTATACTTAATTGTTTTCGTCTTGCGGAGAAAAAGACAAGTTTATTTGAATTTAGGTTTTACAAGGCGCTGTCACTTCGGCGTCTCAGGTATTCGCATTGAACGATGTCGCTGCTGGATCGATTATATACCTTGCACTTTTGATTTACTCACCAGCGATGGCAGCACTGTCGTTTATTGGAGCTTTAGCTGGATGTCTGCTCGGTAACTGTCAATTAGTTTTTCTTTAACTCTTTGCATGCCTGGTAGGTTCTGTCAAACCCACCAGTAGCTGTGATGACAATAATTTTGCAAAGCCAAGTAACGCACACAAAGGTGACCAATTGCAGTACCATTTGAGAATAATAATAATTATTTAAACGTAGAAAAAAGTGCTGCATTTATTTTTGGATCTGACAAACCTACCAGGCATACGATGATACAATTTTTTACCAGATATACGGAAGGTTAAAAACAGAGTGTTAGGAAATTGTCAGGCTTTTTGGAGGTTATGTGATATCGTAGATGTGAACCGGATGTAGTGGGCTTGCACTAGGCGCATTAGCCTTGCGAGAACAGCTATTGTTTCCGATTACTGGAGTTAGATTTTTAATATTTTTGGAAGTTTATTCACATTTTTTCTCTATTCCAAAATTCTTCAGAATATTTTCGTTTTTTTAAACATAATTTTCTTTGGACATTGTTTTCCATTGTTTCAATGCAGGATTGCTGCTTGGTGTTCCTCAACATACAGTCTACGATGGCATCTGGGGATTTAATAGTTTATTGACAGGATCTGCCATGGGTGGAACTTTCCTCGTTTTGAATAGACAGACGGTCGTTGCTACTCTGATTGCTGTTCTATTCTGTCCTGTTCTTCAGTTTGTTTTAGCCCCTATCGCTGCAAAGGTAAACATATTTTTCACGAGTAGAGAAGTTAATTTTAGAATAAATCTAAAGTTGCATTACCCGTCAATCGGGAACTTTATTATTAATGAGAACTGAACGCATCTAGATAGTGAAAATGGTCGATGAATTGTCGATGAAGTCGATGAATTGAATCGAACATCGATTCATTCGAAATCTCAAACTTTTCTTATTTTCAATTTCAGATTGCATTTAGTATTTCAGTGAAAGCCTTCCTCTATTATGTACTATTACGTAGGAAATTTGGACTATGTCGTAGGCCCAATGGGTTACGGAGCGTTTCGCGTGCCGTTGGACTGATCTTAAAATAAAATTTTTTATTTATTTCCCTGATGAGAACGTGCTTCTTTTTGTTTCGAATCGGTTAAGCGGATCCAAGAGGATAATGTAAAAAATATAATTACTATCAGGATCTACTGTATCAAGATCGTGGAAACAATTGAAGATCAGGAGCGTGCTGGCGACGCCAATGTGTCCGCGAATCTAATTGGGCTAGGCACATATACAGCACGCCTCTCGAAAAGGTTCCCGATTTTGAAAATTTCTGGCGTCGCTCACAGCGTGGTATAGCTCAGGGATAAACAGATTTGTTATCGCTTAGTACCGTTTTCTATTGTTTTTTATCGTTTATCGTACCGTAATCGTTTGAAGGGCCTGTAATCCACGATAGTGTGTTCCTGTGAATACTAGGAGTAGTTGGACGACGGTGAGTGACGCTCAGGAGTAATTTGGCTATTGTTGCGATCACGAGATCAACCGACCTGTTTGTTCAACGTATTCTTACGCGTCACCCTGTGCTTTCCTAATAGCTACGGGTACGAGGATTGCTAATACGGTAGCTTATGTCTTATGATTTACGACCCCACCGCTTAAGAGCTGGCCAGGGTCAAATTTGAACAAAAGTTTGATATATTTCTTTTCGCTTATTTGTAAACTACACCGGGAAAGCGTCGCTACGATATCTATATATTAATAGCTGCTTATAGATAATTTTCTACCTTTGAGTGAAATGCTCGTTTGGCACAAAATATTGTAGAACATTAGGACGCCATACAGAACATACTTGCATAGTCTGGTATGAAAGAACACATAAGATCTAATTCACAGTGGGGACTTCCGGTTCTCGCAGCGCCATTTGTACTTACCGTTTGGCTTTTCCTGGGATTGAGAGATTCGCCGGGACACACATTTCCACGACCCGAATGTATGTCGTTTCCCGAAAAACAGCGCTACGACTTCCTAGAGACACAACATGCCCTGCAATCTAATCGGGTAAGTATTTCTTACTTTTTCCAATTTCTGTTTTTTAACTGTATGTGACTAACCGCAACTATTACCTGGAATGTAAAAATGTGAAAAAAAAGAGCCAACGTATCAAGAATTTTGTCTATCTTGTCCGGATATTTCATTCCTTCTCTTTATTTTGTCTCGATTTTAAAAAGAGAGTGCTTGTAGGTTAGGTTAAGTTAGGTTAGGTGAGATTGAATCTGTTGAAAAATTTCAAATTCGTCCGTATCGTTTCTGCAAGTGATTTCATTGGAAATATATTGCCAGAATGTTAGAAGAAAAAAATCGAAAAGAGGATGCACATATAGAAAGCATTGTCATGCTTGCAGCGAATATCTTGAGAATCATTTTACGTACCTTTTCAAATATCATTGCCGTTGGGTTTCACGCGATACAAACAGACGACTGGCGAACCACGCCCCTCCGAAACGATACAAATTGATTTCCAGCTCACCCTCGTCGCCTGGTAACTGCTATGAGACTGAATTGAGGATGCTCTGGCTCTATAGGGTGATACAGATTGAGCCTTAGACGGGTTTAAAGTATAAAATTCCGACACTTTGCTCTTGAACCGCTTATTCCAAAATACTGGAAACGGACAGAAACTGGAAATTGCTAAATACTTTGTACATGACATATATTATATGTAGATATACAAGGGGATCTCGATACAGTCTTTTTATCGTTAGCATTGTTTTTTTATTCCACGGTCTGTCGAACTGAAAATTTTTTAATTTCATCTTGAAATATTGACAATTGTAACTAATACTTTCAACGTGTACAGAATTTTGTATTGCAATGTTATAGCGATTAATTGATTTACATTATATAATTTCCTGTCGTTTCTTCTATCCTTTATGCGACTTGGTATACTAATAGGGTCAAAACTTGTACTCTTTTTATACAGGCGGAAGGGTCGGGGGAACCGGAAACTTCTACGAGGAAAGAAAAAAGAATATCCTCGACTTCCTGCGATCTATGCACGTGATACGTCACCCCGTCATCCAGCCATCAGAGTTGTGTACTTTATATTGGATACTCCATATAGTACCCTTATAAATGTCATTGTCGATCAGCAACATGTATCAGCCAATGATTGTCCATTACGTATAAGTGCGTTTGATTTGATTAGAAAATAAAAAATGTACGGGTGTAACCATGGAAAAAGAAAAAATAAATTTTGTAAAACCAAGTAATTTGAGATAAACCAAAAGAATAATGATTGAGCATGTATACTTTGTATATAGCGATCCGTTCTCTTAATTTTATAACTGTGTATGCCACACACAAAAAATATATGCCCTGTGCGTAAACAGCATCGAAATGTCCAATAGGAATTCTAACCTTTAAATTTTTCCGCTTCAAGAAACTTCGAGAAAGGATATTTACTGATATCAGAGCTTTGAGCTCTGCTTAGATCTGTGTGGCTTTATATACCTTTATGCGCGCGCGCCGTGTCCTATGTAGAACTCCCTCTGACGTCATTCGGGCTTATGAGCATATTGTAGCTTTGGGGTATGGAAATTACTCGAAAAAAAAATGTCAATGTGTACCTGCTGATTCATAGGGACAAATTTGAATTGTCAAGTAAACGAAATAGTGTATAAACATACCGACGCACGCGCTATTGTGAGGAGAGACAAACATTTAGACGGGAATTATTTATATTTCCTGTATAATGGGGAGCGGATCGTGTAATAATATAGTCAGCTAACATTTTCGTGGTGAAGTTTGAGACCGGAAAAAGTCCCGTGCTGCGATTTCTTGGATCTATTTGTTTTCCTTAAGGTGGAACTTTATCGTGCAACGAGAAAAGAACTTTTTGTCTCTGAAGTTTCTGGAAAAAAAGGAGTCTTCCCTTATAAATACAGATATACCAAGTGCAGTAGACTATAGCGTGTCGAGTGGTAGCAATCAAATCTTTCCACCAGAGTTCCGTGCGATCTTGGGCGAACAGACCACTATAGATATATTGTTTACTATCATCGGTTGTGGTCAGACGTAGAAATCTCTCGACTGCTTATACAGAGTGAGATTATTTGACATGGCGCCAGTGGTAGATTATCATTCTTATATTAGTTATTGGCAGAAACCGAATTACCAAATATCTCGTTTTTCTTTATTAATTGCCAGTCGTAGGGATATACATTGGCTAAAGTTAATGGTTCATCGAGTAAGATGAATTTTTATGATTGTTCATGCATACGTATAGATAAAGTTTAAAAAGGAACATTTCGGTAACTCGACCAAGTATTCTTAAAATACATTGAACGTAGAGCCAAGTATTATAGTCGGGATTAAGAGTAAATATATACTAGACGCCGTGAATCTAGGTACTGTACCTAGTGTATAATAGACTACTATGGAACTTGGCCTCTCTTGGGATCCTATATCATTCGCAGCTATCTGCCAGGGTTATACCCGTTATATACGATTCACAATGGTGGCTTTAGACTTACGGCGAATTTCGAGACAGTTAACCGACATCGGGCGTCCTTTATCTCGAAAAGGGTAGATCCTTACCAACTGATAAGAAATCACATGGAAAATGAGGCCTGGGCTAGAGAGTAGAATCTAGCTTGGGCAAATGGAACACTATATGGGAAGTTACAGTAGGTATAGCTTACGTTCTACATAAAGGCAAGGAATAAAATTGAATTGAAACAAAATGAAAATATAAAACTATGCAATAAAGAAATGGCCAGAAACCTGATGCTGCATATAGAAAAATAAAGTAATGTCGAAGGGAAGATTTGGCCTCTTTAACCAGGGGAAATTCTAGAAGATCGACTCGTTCACGCACGACGCTTCGCTTTGAAAAAGCGGATAAGCGCCACCTCGGATCGAAGCGGTACGAAGACGCACTGCGCTCTAGCGTCCCGGCGGCAATGGGCAATGCCGCCGTGCTCCAGCATCCCTCGTTCCCGGCAACGCGCTTCGGAGCACTCTCTCTTCCACCACCAGCACTGCCGCCAGCACCACCAGCAGCTTTACTCTCTCCCTATTATTCAACCTAGTCCCTCCAGCAGCGTGTCCACCTCCAAGGAGGGCTCGTCGGGAGGAAGGAAGGAACGAGCCCGTATAAACGTGCTCCTGCCTACCTGCCTACCTACCTGACTGCTCCTCGTCTACCTACCTGACAACCTAACAACTGCCTGAATCTCTATTTACCTAAAAGTCTGCCTATCGCCCTACCTGACTCCCTGGCTGTCTGGCAGTCTGGCTGGTCGCTTCTACTTTCCATAGTAACCGGGCGCGTTCAACCCACACGGCAACTCCTCTGCGTCCTATTGCTCCAGTTATGTACCGAATGCTTCAAGTGAGAACCTCGTGTACACCGCCATGAGAAAGCAGCTCGTGCAGGAGCTGCTTTTATTCGAAGTTCATTAATACTTTTGTATTCTCCTGTGCTGTGCGTGCCGATACGATATCGTCGCGTGTGCGCGTTTCAATAGGTTATGTGTCAGAGTTCTTGGCGTGTGCAGTATTACGTGTTGGAGGTGTGAACAATGGGAATTTAGTGGCAGATTCAAATATAATCAGATGATTAACGAACTCGAAACTCGACGAGGACATGAAATCCTCTAGCTCGATATAGGACTCTGCCGAGATAATGATTTCATGTGGTCCAGCCTGATCCCTTCGGTCAAGTCCGGAGCTCTGGATAATTTTCACCCGGACGGAATCATCGAGCTTCCAGAGGCTCATCCTCGCCCAGGAGCAAGGAGCAACGTCGTCGACTTGGTCATGGCTATGTTGCGAAACAGGTTCCTGGGACTTGATACGGTACTGTCAATCTTTGGAAGGACTCGGTTGACAGGGAAGGAGTGATAGTGCGCGTCACGTCAAAGCGACGGCTGCTTCGCGATTCCTTTAGGAATTCGCAAAGTTTTTTCTGAAATAATGAGAAATTTTCGAGGGAGAATAACAAAGTGCACATATGCAGCATTAAATTTTTGATGATTGCCTCGTGCCTGGATTGTGATTAGTCGTCATAGTGGACAGAAGGGTCTGATAATAATTTTACAAATTTGATCTGTATGATAGAAATTAGTTTGAACTTGGATTCGTGTAGGACGTGCTATTGGCTACGAAGAAGAAAGATAAAAGAAAGATAAAATAAGAAATTACATTCCGCACGATTAAGAACAGCATTCGCCTTTACCAGCTCGTGATTGTTTTGCGAAATTTCAGTGCCATTCTTTTAAAGATACAATTCGCAATCGTTTTGAGAATATCAGTGAGGAGGATGGTGGGATTCCCTATATCCGAGGCACGAAATTCAAGGTACTAATCCAATATTATGATAAAGCACTCATACGTTTGTTATATCGAATATGAAGTCGATATGACATTTTATCATCTTTTTCTTTATTTTCTTGTTTTATTTTCGAATTCCAATACGGTCGGGATCCTCAAGCACACACTATGGTAAAATACTTTTTTTGGAGATCCCACTTTTTCTTTTCGTTACATTTTGGATACCCCCCCCCCCCCCCCGACAGATCTCGAAATGTAGTCTGAGCCGTCGGATGTGCGTTAGGTGCGCAATCTAACCATCCTAGGATTATATCCCTCTGGTATATTATTCATGTATCGCTCTTCGTGCCAGTTAGACTATATAGAAAAATCGAGGAAAAAGGTGGAGAAAAGAGTGAATAAAAATTTGAATAAAAGCCATTTCTCAGGCGCATATATTTACTTCGACCCAGTCGATTCGACGGTGCCTTCGTGCGCCTTATACAAAAAAGATTGAATTTCTAGTGGAAAACGTCATGTAAGCAACAACCCCTTACGAGCTCGATGCAACACGTTGCTTTGGTACGGACAGAGACAAGTTGCAAATGTTATGTATACATACCTACCTATCTATCTCCGCGTTCTAAAACACGAGTCACAACTTCTGATTCCCTTATCCAGATCGCCGCCATCTTCGCGACCCTTGTTTACATTCAAATTATTCAAACGTACGTGCTCCATACAATAGTGCACCTTGGATTTTGGGTTTGCTATGGCAAATCACTCGCACTCTGATTTCTACTTGAATTCCTGAACTTGCATTTGAGCCGCTGTAAAAGACCCCCTAGGGTCTCAGAGAGGATACTGATACAGTGAAAAATTGAAAATTAAAAAAATTCTCAAAATGAATCCCAGTACAGTCTCCGTGGTGTTTGCTTGTAAAAGGATTTTTGATTTTTTTAAACTTAATGAATTTTTGAAACAGGAGTCAGGAGTACTAATAAAAATTGTAGAGAGTGGTCATAAAGTAATTTCCCTATATTTAATCATTTAGAAATTAAAGATTTTTTAATTAGGGTAGTTACTTTACGACCACCCTGTGCATTGTCTAGGATGACAATTTATCATTATTCTCGTTAATGATACGTTATGAAAATTGTCCTTAACGAAAAGTACAATCAATAGCTAAGTATGCGTCGTACGTATATCTTAATTATCGCCGTATCTCCTAGTTAGGAACAATAATTCGCCACAAAATTTAAACATTGAGAAACAACGAAACTTATCGCGATCGCTAATCCACTGGATCACAGTTTAAAGTCTTTATTATGTAAATAAAGATTCGAAAGATTCGTGGCTACATAATTTATATTCCTCGCGTTAAAGCGCATCAATCATAAAGTTTCGCTTGCGTCTAACTGCAGAGAGATTACAGCATAAGTCAAGACTCATCGAATCAAGTATTCTCTCTAACGTATCTATGCCAAAGTATAAATTGGATGAGTATTTTTTTCGATTTGGCAAAAAAAAAGTTAAAAACAAAGCGATCGAAACAAACAATTACTTGTTGTCGGGTAATATTAAGCGTCTAGGCGTGATTAATTTTCAAATGGCAAAAAAAAAGCAAAAAACCATATGTGTATACACCATATATATTTTACGTAACAGGAAAATTACGATGCAACGCTCAAAGGGGGAAAACGTATCCGGGAATGTCGAACGGCGTGAATACAGCTCGCCGACGTGTTCTACGGATGCTCAAGGTGCACTAGTGAAACGTATGTCGCCTCGCGTCGTCAACGATCATTTGAAGATTGCCAGTGTATCAGGTGTTGACGTAACGTCCTGGACGAGTGACGAGTGACGTGCGGTCAGGAACGTACGAAATGACGGTAATGCCGTCGAGTTCCGATGTGGCGGACAAGGCAGTTTCCACGGAAGACGCGGCAAGCGGCGTCGAGGTGGTACGTCTCGAGGCTGTTCTGGCGGCTCTCGTGGAAACGAAGGTTGAGGCTATGAAGGCTTCTTCGACGACAGCTCGACGTTCAGGCAGTGCACCACCGAGTCCACGACGACCTCGGCTTACATCTTCGTCGACGGCCTCTTCCTCCCAGAATCATCATCATCATCATCATCATCATCCTCACTATCATCATCAGCACCGTCAACATGAACAGCTGCCTCACGTCGAGCATCATCAACACGAGAAAAAGAAACGGGAGGATCGTCGGCGACGTCACGATTCTGCCCCCTGCGGTGAATACATCGAGGATCCTACCGTTCATAATCATCATAAACAACGTCCGGGTAAGCAACCTAACGCTGCACTCTTTGATTTTCTTTTTATTCCTTTTTCTAACAGCTTGAGCATTTTTGTTTTCATTACGGTATTACCACGTGATACGAGAACTTTCATTTTTTATCTTTCTTTCCAAACTGCTTTTATAGCGACGACCATTTTTTTTTATTTCGTAAGATAGAAATGCTCTTTGCTAAATGAACATAAAACTGATCGCCTGTATTTCCTATGAGAATTTTCGTAACTGGTGAATTGATAATAGTGACTTTTCGGTTGACATAACCTCTTCTGTCACATCTACCAACGCCATCTGTGATCAGTTGCAGCAAGTGTGTTTCTGTATGCATATTATTTCACCACCTATGTCAATCGTACATAGAGAATCGTTCTAGCGCGCTAAAGCGATTGCATAGAATTTACATGCGAATCTGTGAACTTGCGGTACCGTTGAAGCAGTTACAAAGACCATATTTGGACATTTTCAATTAGCTCAACCGAAAGTCAGGTTTATTCCCCGTTCGCGTTAACTTAATTTTCAATATTCACAAAGCACGTTGTACGCAGCTTTCGATCGAAAAATATATTTACTTTGTGCCGCTGCAGAATTGCTTGGCATTTGAGTCTTCGGTTTTATTTAATCGGCTCGACGCAAAGATCAAAAGTCACGACAAGTCGCAGACAATCGGTAGTCGGTAGAGAGACGTAATTTTTCATGGCCAATTGACCGAGACTCCATAATGTTTTATGGTACTCTCGTAAAAAGTTTAGTCAGCGCACGGACGGCTAATCATCCTTGCTATAAGTTGGCCCAGGGTCCCTGATCTTGCTTTCTCATCCCTTGATTTGTCAAACGTTATCAGTCCCCGTTTATTATCATTGAATTATCCTCAACTCGAGAAACAGATGCGTTTCGCTTCAGCACCAAGGTGTATAGCTGCGATGAAGAAAGTGTCGTTATTTTTGGAAATAGGTAAAGGGCGACGGAGAGCTTCGGAGAATCCGCGGAGTCCCAGGAAACGGCGTAGACACTCCAAGAGTCCCCAAGTGGTCCAGAGAGTCGTTCAGGATTTTCATGGAGGTCTCGAGACTGGCCTGGATCTTTCGGGGATAGACGGGGATCAGGAACTTGCTCTGATCAACTTTGAGAGAGCCAGAGAGGGTTTGAGCGATTCCTGCGAATATCCGAAACTGCATCGGAGCGCCTGCTGCTTTTCGCAAAGTGCAGCCCAGCTGTGAGTGATACTTTATTGATTACTTAATAATTTTTTGTATATATAGTATACCTTAATTAACATTTTGTATACGTCATATATGAGGTCGGTTATGAGGGCTCATATGCACTGGCAGCTTTGGGACCATTTCATTGTTTCGAGGGTCGCTTCGAAAAACGTTTTATGCCACGGTTGTTTCGAAAAACACAAAGCAGCATTGATAACGAATTTTACGAAATTTTTCCAATCCTACACAAAGTTAAAGTAACTTAAGACTCTAATCATAAATTAATTTCTTTTCGAAAAATAATCTTAGTTTGCTGTTGTGGACTTCGCATAATGGGCAGTGTCCTTGTAACTGACCGTTCAGCTGTTTATATGCATATGTATATTTTCCTCAACACAATATAGCTATCCCGTAAATAACTCATATGCACTCTTTTTTTTAAATTTTGTTTAATCAACTTCATCTCGTATGAGGTTGAAAATATGTTTACGAGATATTTCACGCGAATAAACCGCCAGCACGTGAAAACCCTTGAAATTTAATTCCGTTCGGTTTTACTGCATCCAGTGATTGTCAGCAGAAGTATGTTCAATTAGCGCTAGTTAAATTGCTTGCATTTTAGAGGGACTCTAGCTGTTTCACGAATACGCATATATTCTACTTTTTAGGACTGTAGTTTGAGAAATTTCATTGTTCACAAAATATTGTTATTTCAAAAAAACTACCTTACTTAGATTCCTAGATTACCCTACAAAATGTTACTTTAATTAAGTTTCCAATATTAAAATTTTTTTTTAGAAATTTAACCCTTTTGGAACGGGCGGTACATTTACGTACACAGCCCTTCTTATATAAGAAATTATTAGTCCAATTTACACAAAATTTTGTATATAAGACATTTCAGACAGATAATTTGAAGTCTCTGAATTCGAATCTAACCTCAAAATTGCGCGAGAGGCAGTTGCGATTAACGTGAAAGTCAGTTTCTAAAGATTAGAAGGATCCAAATCAGTGTAATATCTTTATTGCAACTAAAAGACTCATTTCGGGTGCCACACGAGCAAAAGGTAAAATTTGAGAAAATTGGTTACGTTCCACCTATCAAAGTAAGACACTGATGTCGCTCCGTCATACATACATGATGATCGTAAAGTAACCTGCTTACTTAAAAATTCTATAACTTCTGAAAGGCTGTATGTCAAGTCCAGGGTCTGTCTGACTCCCCATTGATCAGTCCGAGACTACCTCTACGGGTCCTCGATTCTCATAATAAAATTTCTACTAACGTAGGGAAAGTTACTTTATGACCACTCTGCGTGAATAGAGTCCCAGAAGATTCGCTGCAGTCGATAAGCCTGATATGTTTTTCCGTTGCAAATCTTAGATATTTATATACTTTACTCGATTCATCCACAGTTTCTATCTACTTGTAAAGCGCGCAATGTAGTTTCTTTTTTAAAATCCAATTTCGAAGCAATCTCGCGGACGCAAACATACTGCATTCGTACACATCGAGATAGAGAAAACATAAAAAAGTCTCTAAGCAGTCCAACAGAGAAGAAGATATTCCTACATATTGACATATTACTAATCCGCTGGCTACACCAAGAATTCGACCCGATCCGCATGAGCCACAGGTGCCAACATAGGTATTTTGTAGAAAGTAACTTTTGTTTTGCTTTCTACGTACGTGAAAATAATTAGTTTCATTAGTCATTTTTTTTTAAAACAATACAACAAAACACTCTCTTACTTCGAATAATATAAATCATAATTTACTCGTTTAGTATACTATATTTGAATTTCCCGCCATATTGAAACTATCGATGTCGTTAACGAATTCAGCACGACGAGCTATACGAACAGACCACAAGAAGTTCTAGATAATACTAAAAGGATGCTTTGCCTACTCTAGACATCACTGGATATTAGCCATACAGCTGCTATACTAGCATAAAGGATACATGATAGATGCCAGAGTATTGATTTGCACGGCGGCATTGTTCGCGAGCTGACAGTTTCGCAACCGTTGAAAACGGGCTAACCCATTGTCGTCGCGGTGCTCTACCTAACCGACGGCTGGTTAAACAGCCACGATATTCACTGTAGGAAGCATTCAGAGAAGTCGAGACGAAAGACGCTATAGCAGCGTAATTTCCAAGTTGCACTAGGAGACTACGTATATATATATGTATTTATGTTCAGTCGGTTATGTGTACAGTCGATGCCACAAAGAGATCCTTGAGGCCGTCTCAACGTCATGGCTTCGAATCCCATCCCATTCGCCCCATACACGAAAAGGCTTTTACCTTTGACTTCCCGAAGTTTTTCTTCTTACCGTGCAGAAAGATCCATTACGACGAGGACGACTACATCGCGCTCAATCTTGATGACGAGTTCGAAGAGGAGGAGAGTCTTCCCGGTCCTGAGAAAGGGGGCAGCACTGTCGAGCGCTATCATCGACCACGGAGAAAGCGGAAACGACGAAGAGTCGAGCCTGAGAGTGTCGAGGAGGAGCTTGGCGATCCAGAGGAATTGCCTCCTAGAGCGCGATGGACCATTGTTGCCACTGCTTGTCTACTTCTCGCCATGTCACTTCTGCTCGTTGGCGTCACGCTGAGAATGGCGCCGATAATCGATGACATGGGTGCGTCTATCAATAATTCTTAACTTTCGGGCTGACGCTGCATTCTATTATGTTATATATCCTGCAGTTGTCCCGTGATTCTTCCTCGAAAAGACAGAACTACCATAATATCCTAACACTGTGACAGCTGTGGTATATTGCTGTCGGAAATATTTTTTTTTACACTTTTGATAACAACCGTAATAAGATACTCGCGATAAGCCAGTTCAAAGGGGCACACTGAGATTTCTGCATCTTTGATCGATTCCTAAATTGCTTTTTATACCGTTTGAGGAAAAAGTAAATTACTTGAAAGGACTAGAGAATTAGGTGGATTGCTATTGGAGGATTTGTTTGAGACGGTTACAAAATGTGTACGTAACTCACGTTAATTACGAAAATTCTGCTTGTACGTTGGTGGTTATCTCACGGTTGAATGGTATTCCGCGATCACTGGTAAAGATCTTTTTGATAATTATCATTTGGTGTTATCGCAAACTGCTCTTTTTATTTAAGTAGTCGTATCTAGTACAATCCTAGTATACGTGGTAAAAATTGAATGGAAAGACCACTGAAAACTGTCGGCTGTACAGCGTCTGTATTTTCTCAAGCTGTCAACTTGTATTTACCATCCATAGCGGTATATGCTTTTTGTTTCCTACATAGGAAACAATACTGCTCTTTATCGAACTAGACAAAATTTATGGGTATACAGCCGATCGCGATTTCATGATTTACCGTTAACGAGTACGATTTATTCGTCCCAGTTAAACGATAAAGGATCAGTGCACGATAAAACGATTTTATGACCAACGGGGGAATTCACATTTGTAAATGCAGTTACGCAGCTTCCTATACTCAGTTTATAATTTAAGGATGAAATGACTATGCTACTGCTTGACATGCTACACTTTGTCGATACTTACAGGGTTGGGAGTTGTACCGTTCGTTGCTGACGTCAATTGCGCAATTCGTCCGGTACCTCAAGTCGTATGCGAAAAACTGTAAATCAACGAAAAAGTAACACGTGCGAATTATTGCATGCCAAAATGGCGCTTTAACGGCTTTAACGTCTTCGGAAACAGTGAAGCAATAGTGCGCGGTCGGTATATTTTGCGATAGTTTTTTTTTTTAATTTTTAAGCGCCTTCTTCTCAGTTCTTTGTCTTTTGTCGAAAGCTTTCCCCACTCCAAAGCGCTTGCGAGTTTTGAGACGCGCGTCTCGTTATAAACGTCAAGTATGAAACACGTGCTCTTATGGCGTTAAGACAATAGAGTCTGCCAGACGCCAATAACGAAGAGTCCCAGCGCAATACCACAGCTCGCAATGGTGGGGAAACTGTAATTCTAAGAAACACTTCCCCTACAATCCCAACGCGAAACGTAACCGCAATGAACTGTATAACGTATGTCCCATCCCGAGTAGGAGACTTCAAGTTGCAACGATCGAGAACGAGTTCTCTCTTCGTTTTCGCGCCATAATCTAGTGATATCGTCGGGCAATTAGATATTTTGAGAATTTCGATGTATGTCACGAAAATAGACAATGACCCAAAAATCAAGGGCTAGGTTATACAAAATAATCACATCTGCCGAACGACTTATACCTCTGTATCGTAAGTAGTAAGATCTTTAATAAGTCTCATGTAAGTAACCAAGGCATTATTTGTATGTAAATGGCATTTAATAATGGCAACCTATTATGACTCTTAAGGAATAATTATGCCATAAAGTTCTACTTTGATAGGGGACTATGCCCAACCTTATGGCCACTATGATTCTAGGCATGAAATCTTTTCCCAATAGCGACTCAGACACTGCTCATAGTACCGGGTAAGTTTGCGGTGCTGTCCCGTTCCTGTCGGTCCCTCCTGTCGGATAAGATCACGGGCGGGAAATTCAAATGTATCACGTTGGTCGGTTCTCAAACTGGAGCTACCTTGTGGTTGCATCACACGTCGACTTCGTCAGGTCAACTCGCGAGCTGCACGCACACGACGAAAAGCCTCTTGTAACTTGATGTCGGGCGAATCTGAATCCAAGGCCACTAGGTTTGGTCTCTCGTGACAGAAGTCCCCGTGCAAGCTCATGCAGCAGCCTGAAAATTCCAGCCTGTCAAATTCGCCAGCGCCAGCCACGCCACGGCTGCCGGGCATGCCGGTGACAACCCAGCTTGCAGGGCCTCGTGCCCCGAAAGATGTCAAGGCAACTCGCAGTTGCCAGGTCCAGTCTGGTGCACTCCAACGCTGCCGATCTGCGTAATAGCCACCTGGCTTGCAGGGTTCCACACCCCAACTTCTCAGGGATCGGATTCAAGCCTCCGGATGGACCCTTCCCACCATGCACTCGCCCGCCTCATCTCCTGCTCACATCCACGCAACCCACTACCGAAAGACCGCAACCGACCATCTTCTTGGCGATGCCATTGTGGAAGCCGACGGACTCAAGCCCCATTGTACCTACTTAGTATTCAAGACGTACTCATCCCGGGAACTTCATCCTCTTCGACCTCTGAGGTCCGTCACGTTCACGAGTCCTGGTTTGAATCTTCTCTCTCGGTGATAACACTAATCCGAACTTCAAGCTCCCTTCGGACAACTGACTGACTACTCACTTATCCTCGCTCGCGAAGTCATGAGTCATTTTTCTCGTGAGCCGACTATACGTCAAACTTACTAATGTGAGCAATCAACGAGAAAAATCGTAAATTCCAAAATCAAACAAAAATATTATTAGAGTTTTTAAAATATTACTGAAGCGTTCTTTATCCTTCCACCTATTCTGCGTATTGACAACATCACAAGAATTATCGACGTGCCTGATCATGATACTGATCATGATCATTTCTTAAGTCTGTTCGTGACAATGAGAAAAGTCATACATCTTCAGCCCAGAGATCCGAGATGAAAGTATGACGATATCAAATACCTTTCCCAAATACCAGCATTTCTTATTCCTTACATTCCACCTTTTTTCCAAATTTATCCGAATAACACAGTTTGTATCTGCTCGTCAACTTTTAAGTCTAACGAAAAATCCATGTCGGAAAACTGACTCTAGCCTAGTCCACTCTTCAACCACGCGAACTTATCGAGTAAAGTACCTACTTGTTCTATCGAAAGTGAATGTTCCTTGATTTCACATCTTAACTGGAACGACTGTTCACGCGATTATCGTTGGCTGTGGGGAATCACGACTCTCTCTGTCGTAATGGTAGAACCTGGAAGGGTTACAGGGTGCAAGGGATGCTTCAGCCAATTACGTGACACTATCCCAGGGAAGTATGCTCATGTCTAATGTATATATATATAAATACACCGGTACCCACGTAGGCACTTGTGCTTTGGTTATACATACGTATATGTGTATATATAGACCTAGTGCGAGGTCGAGGGCGCTCCACGACTCTAAATTAAAGGCGCACATCTGTGAATCTCCAGTCAACCGCCAGATTTCCGTGGTAGAGCTACCCCACGAAACGGAGCCACTCCAGATTCTGTCTTTTTCGATTTTTAACGGCGCGAAGCTTGCTTCCTCCCGCGAAGTCGAGACGCGAGTGATAATAAGATTCGATTGGGAACTACGAGGTCATCGGACTTGCAATTGACTGCAAGCCGAATTTCTATGAGACTACTACTGGCTTGTGAAAATTAATTTCATGTAAATGAAACCGAGGAATTAATTTAACACGTGGGGGAATATGAGATTTTCGATTAATCGTTATTGAACAATCGACTGGTTATTCCTGTGTATGTGTATCGGTATTAAAGTCAAGTTGCGAATTAATTATCTTAATTATTATTAATTCTACACTATTCTTAACTGCGATTTCGGCTGTAGTCATTGAATTTTTTTTTATTATCAGTACGCCTGGGTTTGACAAATTTGAAAGGGTATGCAAATTAGTCTCTATAAATGTTTTCGGAATTGGCAGCCGTAGGAGACGAAAGGCTTCGAGGAATTATAAGAAATGCAGAAAAGAGCTGGGTCTCTGATAGAGATCCTGATGAGCATTTTGAGGGTTTAGACGGCCTTTTGATACTTGTGCTAAGAGGGCTATGATTTCATTGTTTTGAGGAAAAAGTGCGCGAAGTGGAGAATAGTTGGTTACTCAAGGTAGGATAGATCGAGGTAGGTAGGATAGTCGTGTTATTTACCCAGTGAATATCATTGATTTCATTTACTTATGGAGGAAACGATAATCGGAATCATTTTGGTGGGCGATTTATTGATTATATTGTAAATTCGTAATCTACGATCTTGATCAATTACTAGTATCTCGTATATTTACGTCTTTAAGAATTTTTTTTTAATCTTGAGACTGCAGTCATAGTTGCTGCTAAATATAGATTCACCGTACTTGTTCTGAATGACTTGGCACTTGTATAAACCACTTTGCATAATAACTTGGAACGACGGCGAAGAAACTTAAGACACTCCATGAGAGGAAGCCACACTTTACACATCTATTAGTTATCGCTCCTCAGCGGAGATTCGTAAAAAATATTATTAGCGGTGGCAGGTGTTTTATGAACACGAAGTATTTGGATAAGCAGAGTGAGTAACGAAAATATTCGACCACCCCGATGATTTTTATTTCATTGCTATTGTTGTTAGTATTTGACCAATCGTATAAAGTAATAGATCTTTTAAATTTCGTTAGGTTATTCGTATGTGAGTAAAAGTTTTAAAAAATGTTAATTCATTTATCTTTATTACTAACAAAAAAGATACGATTTTCGTTTAAAAAAATATTCGAACAGTCGAGAAAAAATGTTATCTTAAATTTAATAAGTTTTTGCCGCATACGTGATAACGAAACTCAATTTTTAATGTACTTTTTGAAAAATCAAATTTTGCAGTTAGTTACCTTTTTTTCTAAATTATTAGCGTATAGGACATTCAATGGAAAATTCGAATTATTTCGTTATCGACTGTACGTCTGATAAGCAATTGCTTTAGGGCTGGAGCTGTTATCAATCGTAAACCTCCCATGGTTTTTTTTTAATAAAAAAAGAAGCCTAAACACATAATCGGCATTTCTAAGGGAATTACCAGTAAAAATTTCCCAGATGACTTCTATTATGAAATTTCATATGGGTTCAGTGACATAAAAAATGTGAAATCCCTGAAAAAAAAACTTTTGATCGTCTTGAGTGAAATTGACACGATCCTGTTGTTACAAACGCCGTATTAGGTTCCGATTACACGGATCGTTAAGATTAATCTCATTCGCAATAGAAGCCTGCATCATATCGAACAGACTTCGTTAACTCCCGAGTATAATACTATTAGGAAGTTTGACTTGATTATAGTTTGATAACTACGTATCAACGTGCACAACGCCATAGTTCACCCATGATATATTTCACAGCAATGTATACCGAGTGGGTAACCATGGTAACTAGCAAACATGTTTCTCACATTTATGTAACTTTTGCATAGCTGCTATGTGACAAGGTGAAATTTACCTAGTTGAGATATAAATGTTACAAGATATATTTGTCGGTTCATTTAATATTTATAAATTATATTATACAGGTTGATTCAGCAATAATTATCGATTCGGGCGCGAATTAGCTTGAGCGATGTTGATTGGCCGTGATCAACCTCATTAACCAATCACAACGCTCCTTAGAGTTTTCACTTGATCCAAGTCGTATCTTACAGTTATGAGTCAATGGCCTCAATCACTGATCAGTCACAACTCACCATCCCTGGACTGAAGTGATACCCGAATAAGAAACTTCTCTTGGATCAACCTCATTGACCAATCACAACGCTCCTCAGAGTTTTCACTTGATCCAAGTCGTATCTTACAGTCATGAGTCAATGGCCTCAATCACTGATCAGTCACAACTCACCATCCCTGGACTGAACTGATACCCGAATAAGAAACTTCCCTTGGATCAACCTGTATATAATCTTAGACCAAGTCCTCAACAAATTCAAAATGGCTTCCCGCTATTCTTGAATTTCTCTCTGGCGTACCTATTTCTCGCGCAGACGTGTACTCTTTGGCAAATGCGCGGAACCCATTAGTACCTTGGCTTGTCTTCTCCAGGAAACGTAGAGCTCGGTTCATACGTATTAAAACTATGCAAGAGACTGCTGTAGCCACTTTAGCATTAATCGCAAAAGTGTACTCGTAACATTTAGAAGAGAGTTTATTTTACAGCGCTAAGAAGTCTCAGGAGTAAACAGTACATGCTTCACCCACTTTCTAGGCAGTTGAATGCAGACTTTAGAGAGCAATAAAATATAGCGGTGCTGTTGCAACCTGTGCTGCAATTATATAGAGGATCTTATGCCAAGTCAAATTCAATCCACTCGAGCGGGAAAATCTATACGCATCTACCTCTTTGTATCGATGTAAAATCAATGTACAGTTACAAGGTCGAAAGGCTCGTAAGCTTCGCTCGTGACTGAAAGACACTCGGCGTTGCATCGTTCGCCGGTTAACGCAATAACAAACAACTTTCGTACGTATTTCGAAAATCTTATTACCTGCCAGTGCTTGTAAACCTGGTGGCTATTGGATGCTGGGTTAATGGAAAATTGTTAGACTAAAACAGGCTGGCAATATATACAAGCCTAAATATATGTATCAAGGTACAGACGCAAGAGTCCACGTGGGTGAGTCTTTGACGTTGTAATGACGACAGTGATGATGCATGCGGTAGTTACTCAACGGGTAATCCAACAATTGATTTTATATTGATAAACAATATCAATCGTATAATGTGTACGTTGAAACTTTGTTTAGTAGATACGCAATGGTCGATTCGCCTAGTTGAGAATCCAGCACGGACGGTTTTACTGATCACTTTTCAGTCCAAGAAAAAAATAAAAAAAAGAAGGAAAATTAATATTTTACGTAAGATGCTACGATATTTCCTGTAATATCATTAAGAAACACTTGTCAACGAGACCGTATACGCATTCGTAGAATCGGAATTTATATGTTTTATTTATTTATATCAACAATGATTATATTTTCTAGCTTTTTTTTTCATATATATAATTTAGCATTATTTGCATTGATGACGAGGAATAAAAGTATCAATAAAAATAAAGTTGGCAGAACGTCGTACCAACAACGCGAAGGTCGCGTGCTCGATCCCCTCATCTGCCAAAATAGTTTATTTTACAGAGGAATGGAACAGGTTATTCGGATGAGTGAGTTGTCAGGCTGACGAAGCTGGAACCAAGCAAAATTCGCATCGAAAAATTGCGTAATTAGGTACACGAGAATAATTCGCAGTGATACGCTGTAAAGTTCAAAGATGTGAAACTTTCCTTGAGTGTCCCTTTTTTATTTTTACCGATGGTTCTGTGCACCAGTGCAACAAGATTTGAACAAAGAAACAAAGGTATCGTTGGGTGCATGACAGATGCGTAGTTTGCCAGTTTAGACATTAATTTATATTTTATATATTTTCGGAAAAATAATAAAAAAAATTTGGCTCCGAGATAAAAATATTTTATTAATAGGCTTCAGGTTTTGGGCAATAAATTGCCTTTTCTTGCAGTAACTTTTCGGGGCAGTTTCCACGCTTCCAGCCTCGTCCGTGTGACAAGTTACTCATAAAAATAGCCTGTTGCATTCCCTCTTATTTTTGACCAAACTTTTCATTCAAGTAACAATCGATGAGTGATATGGGATTTAATTGAAATCTCCCACGTAAGCAATTCCTTTTTTTATCAAACTGCACTCTAGCGTTCAAGTATCCCATTCTAGCATGTTTGACCCTTCGATCATTGAACTCTTGCCCTTTAAGGTTGCAC
Source organism: Trachelus troglodyta (assembly GCA_030142635.1). NCBI lineage: Eukaryota > Metazoa > Arthropoda > Insecta > Hymenoptera > Cephidae > Trachelus > Trachelus troglodyta. Next base: position 512,111 of record JARQTJ010000052.1, read on the forward strand.
CTCAAATTCCAGACCATAAACGTCAACCGAGTTTATTGGACGGTGATGAGAGGTAGCTGAGTTTAGGTTTGTCCAGATGATAGTAGGCAAATAAAATTAGGTAGAAAAAGGAAAGCGAGACTAAAAGTAAGAAATAGTGTAGAAAGGGAGTAAAGGGGGGGGGGGGCGCGTCTTAGAATGCAGGAAATGGCTCGGTCGACCCTCGTCTATTAAGTTTTCGTACATTACACTGATTTCCTACGTGTGTCATGCTGTCTGTTTCGAAGCATTTTTTTCTCCTTCGCTATTTCCGGTGGCTATTGGTTTATCAGGAATGGAGCAATTTTTCTTGAGAGATATTTGAGGTTTCAGAAAAAATTAATATATTTTTGAAAAATTATGAATAATGCCATGTTTCTTATACAATGTTATTATTATATGCTGGTCTGCGCCTTGTCTTGTCGCATTTGACGTTAGCCATGTCTGGCTCCTGAATTTCCGGTATTGCATTTTGCATCCGTTGCCAACTACGACATGCCGTCTTTATTTCATATCCGGTTTATTCGTGCATCACTCTGCATTCTGCACCTGGTCGTTTTACAATGACAATGGATGACAGTTTGCTATGCGATAGATAATATGGGACCTGTTTATATTTTTTATGAAAAAAAACGAGATATTGAAAAGGGGCTGATGAAAAAGGTTAAATACAGGGCTGCTAAGCAAGTGAACGACGAAATACGCTGATAATGATAATAATTATTTTTGAATTTATTACTGTGCCATTTAGCACCTATAACATGCAGGCGCAGCACGTGCTAAATTATATTATCAGTTTAACGTGTAATTTGCAGGGACTGTACGTCTTGTCTCGTTAATAGCCTATCTATAAATCTTGCCAGTTCTCGAGTCAAATAACCTTAGTGCGTACAGCAAATCCGATCAAATGAAATTTATTGCTAATTATCTTGGTCCAGATGACTGCTGCTGTGCAATCGTAGGGATGCATTATGGATTGACGTGCGTTTTCAGATATGGGTTTAGCTGTTGAGGATACATAATAAAAAGAAAAGTCTAATGTCAAAATGAAAAGAAGGTTATGGTATTCATCAAAGACAACCCATAAACCTAATTTTAGTAGTGGAAAAATTTCATTTAAAGCTTTACCGGGTTCCAAGAATGTCTTACTTGTTTTGCGCTAGAAATATCCCGCTGCTAGATTTGATCTGTTATTCGCGATGGGTAGGAAGCAGAATACGCATCAGTCGTTACTGGGAAAATCAAAGAGCAAAGAGGCCTGGCTATTTGTTTGGTAAAATAATTTATGTCTTTTTGCACTCTCTGCCTGGGAAATTTCTTAGAGCTCAATTTTGTGCTGTTATACGTGTACGTATAGTCGGTTCACGAGTTCAGTGTTTTTTTTTGGCAGATCTAAAATAGTTAACTATCCAGCTTAGTGTGGCTTTGCATACAACTTTTTCTACAAAATATTCAATTGCAGAATTTTACAAAAAATTTTTTATTTTTCCACTTTAGCATAAATTTCCAGGTTCTTGCAAGGAAGTCGTGTGTGATTTACTAAGAACTGCTGTTTGCGAACTGTCAGAAAAAACAGCTTCAGTCAAAATAGCAAACCTATTTTCAGCATACAAGTGGCGACGACGGAAATGTTTGGTACTTATAGGTTAATAGTAGACATTAAAAATCTTACAGTCAACCTATAATTTCTAGAAATCTCCGTTTTCGACACGTAAGTTTTCGATTTCGACTCGAGCAAGGACGAAGATCGGCTATATACAGAGTTATTCGAGGCAAACGTACCACCTGAAGGTGGTTCCATTGTAGAAATCAAATAGACAGACTAACTTCGGATGGTCCGTTTTTCGTAAATAACCCTGTACGTACAGACAGGGTTTGGATAAATTTAATTTTCTCTTGCAACTTCATATGACAAATGTTTTATATATATAATATATTTTTAACTCCGACTGTCCCTCCTGCCTGAAGGCAGGCACGGAAGGGGAGCTGGTTGTGTCTTTCGTTCTATTATTATTACCGTACTGCAATGTTACGGTACCAACCAGTAAGATCAGTGGTCAGGTCATTGGTCCTACCTCAGTGATCATCCAATTCGTTACCCTTTAGACGCAGCGCGGTGCCAACAATGGAGAGTCCCAATGTTACTACAAAGCTGTTAAAGAGACCTCTTAATTCTAGAATGGAACTTTGGGATCCGAAATACCCCACGTGAAATTCGGTGGTTGTCAACCTTGACATACAGTTTTGATATAAATTTAATTTTCAAAATCGACGACTCGTTCAGCTTCTCTAGCTAGGATTATATGTATAGGTTTCGTGAGAAGTTACATGGGCAGGCCTAGAGCACACGGAAAAAAATATTAAGTGTACTCTCGGTCTTTTTTTGCATCATTTTGATGTTTGCTTACAAAAAAAAACGAATAATGATCTAACCTCCTGAACGATCCCCATTACGTTCTACATATTTCTGTCATCTCTCAGGCAGCTATCGAGACTCGCTTCGGAAAAAGTGCTTTTTCCAGAAGATTGAAATTTCAATCCTTAAACCTTTGGAAGCACTTTTTACGCGTACTGTAACACAGCATTTTCATCTAAGGTGAAACAAATCATTTCTTTAGCCCCTGCAGCATTTTTCTTCAGTTGGAATATAAAAAGCAGGCAGTGCTTAAAATGTTGCTTTTTGAATGACATGAATGACTTTTTGAAGTTCCAAGGCTTTTGACTTACTGGGTGTACTGGTTAAAAAATCCACCCCTTCTCTAAAGGTTAAATAGTTATTTCAGTTTAATGCTTAGAAGAAATACGAAATTTCATAGGAAAATCGTATTTCATTGTCTCGACGAAAATTTGTACTCATAGACAAACTGGGGAATGATTTTATTTTACGAGCTTTTACGAGCTTTACAACGCAAGGTGTTACAAGGAATATGTGCTTTGCACCTTCGTATATCTATGAATAACGATCAGCTGCTCATATACAGGGTAGTTATATAGTAACTTCCCTATTTACAAATTTTATGACTAATTAGAAGTTATGGAATTTTTAACTAGGGAATCAACTTTATGCCCACCCTCTATGTAAAAGTTTTGTTGCACGGCACCAATCGAGAATAATGCGCGAATTACGATTAACCCATCCTTGCTGTTTAAGCGATGTAACTTTCTCATTGTTCAAAATATACTCATATAGATTGCTTATAAAGCAATCTATACGAGTATATTTTGATGCAACATAAAGCATGGAAAAAAAAAGTAGAAAAATTAATTTTTTTTCATTCGCTAAAATTCCTAGCCCTGCCCCTTTAAACGGGCAGTGAAATCGATTGGGTTGCTTGTATGACAGCGGATGAACGTATGTAACTGTCTGCCATTAATATTTAGGAGGAAATACAGAGTTACGGAATCGCCAAAGTAGACACGGGAGAATCACGTAAATTTATTTTTCGCGGATAGTTAAATAATGACGGGCGACTGCCAGGCGAGGGATCTCTAAATATTTGGCCGAGTATATTTATCGACACAATATACAGTATAGCGCATATAGAATATTCACTGGCCAATAGTGTAGGAGCGCGAGACGGCCATGTAAAGCGGATCGGTGGTCTGCTAGATCCGTAGTTAAAAATAGGCGACGCAATAAACCCAAGGGTATCGTCCACACGGACGTCTCGCGCCGCTTATCTTTTTCAGTTTACACATTTGTTTACAGTAGTGCGAGGCGAAGTGGAAGAAAAATTGATGCTTTCCAAGTTATCCCAAAAATTCACTGTATTCATAGTTACCAAAGTGCTATACTCACTGCTGCAACAACAAGTCAGAATCGAAGCCCTTTAATTGTAAGTGCAGGTCAAGAAGAGAAAAACGACTTTAGGAAAATTGCTATAATTCGAATTGTAGGCCAGTGCCTAACGATTTGAAGTGAGTCACGCTCGGATGTTAACACTGGATTCATGGACATATCAGTGTCAACGCAAATTTCTAAAAAATAATATTTATGATTAATCCAACTTTAATTTTCGAATTGCAGACCTCCTGTCACGAACCTTTAAATTTCACACTGGTGCGAGTTCGAAATTCATCCCAGTGTTGAATTTAAGGGTTAAACATGGAATTAGAAATCCATCAAAGTGGCAAGCTCCGTAAATCTAGTCTTAAATCCAGAGGCAAATTTAATTCTCAACTCTCTTGTGCACACTCCTTCCTGTCACGCTTAGAAATTGTTTCCTGATGAAACCACTTGTCGACGATTATATTCGTTTCTCGTAACTATCAAATTCTCTTCATTTGCGAAATTAGAATTCTGTCGAGAATAATACCTTATTCGGAGCCATCACAGACCGTACATAGGAGACTGGGACAAGGAGTGGCTCTTAACACTCGATTTACGGAACCCGTCGTTTTGACGGATTTCAAATTTCATGTTAAACCCTTAAATTCTACACTGGGGTGAATTGTAAACTCGCATCGCCTAGTGTGGAATTTAAAGGTGCGTGAGAGAGGTGTGCAATTCGAAAATTAAAGTTACAGAAATTATAAGTATTATTTTTTAGCAATTTTTGTTGACGCTGATAATCAACGTCCGTAAATCTAATGTTAATAATGAATATATATTATTAAAATCCACCTATGACTACAGCACTTGATATACGCCAGCTAAAACATTTAATAGTTATACAAAGAAAAGCTCTACGACAATTCAATTTAAACGAGCTATTACGTTCTTTGAAAGTCTTCATACCTGAAAGGAGCGTACTCCATCCGTGGCTGCGTAAGATGATCTCTGCTCGAACCGTAATGCATCTAGTAAATTGACTGGAAGCATCCTAAGTGAGTGCAATGCTGTAGAGAAGGGTCGTAGGTGCACATGTAAGAGAAAGGGGGGAGGGCGGGGTAGTTGTGCAAATGTGTTTACGGTTCGCTGTACGGGCAATTCTCATCGTTATTAATAGCTGCATTACCGCTTTATCATTCATGATACACCAATTTGGCACGGGCACGAGACATAAGGTTCTATAGAGCCTGTATAGTGGATAGTAGTGATAAGTCGTTAATCAGTAAAGTACCTTACGGACATTACAGCATGCACCTATGATGCATTCTACAGTTATATAAATAAAGGAAGATAAAGATAAACATAAAATAATGTATAGTGCAAAAGATGTTAGAAGGATAAACAATTATTTGAAGCTCGCACAATGGTGATAATAAGTTTGAAATTTTGAGTGCCCAAAATTCCTGAGACAAAGTGCATCATGGATCTTGATCGCAATCGTCAGTTATTGGGCCAGCACGAGGAACGTATAATATTCTATGTAGACGACATGTCTACCGAAAATCAGCGTGAGTCTTCGCCGGAATTCCTGCAGCCTCATATTTATCACGGATTATATCCGCCAAGTCCTGACGTAGGTCCTCAGCGTTCTAATTCCGTATGCTCGCAATCTGGACGACCTAGACGTAATCGGCATAGCCTGGAAGTCGATCCACCCGGTAGACGATGTAGCGTGGCCTCTCAGCGTACAAGTCGATCCAGGGTAAACAGCTTCAGCAGACCGACTCCACTAGGTAGGAAATTACTTACTCTCTACAAAGTAAGATACCCTGTACTCGGAGCTACGATTATTCGATTTAATGATATCGCATGACGAAGCTGGATTTCACAAGAAAATTGCGAGAGCATAACAAATAACATGGAAAAATTTATGTAGTCTCAGACACTCTTCGGCTATAGAGATAAAATCTCATAAAAACCGTATGAAGATCAAAAGACATATTTCTAAGGTCATCCGCTTCTTTAGTTTTGGTAATATTTCATTTGATATTTTACCGATTTACACGCGCGCCTCGTACGTGCAAGGCACACGACCTTATGGTTTGAAACGTTATATTTTCTTATTCATGGAGATGACACACAATATGCCCTTTTGACAGAGAAATCGGAAAAACGCGTTATATGCCTCATATGCTTTAACTTTAGTCATGCGATACGCACGTGATTACTAGCATAAAAAATGTCGATGAATAATCAAAAAATTCGTTCGTTCATTATCAATATTAAGTCGAAGGCTGAAAATCAAAGTAAAGAAAGAAAAAAAAATGTCCAGGCGACGGTAGAAGGGCCAGCGTGTGCAGGAAAGGAAAGCCACGAAGAGCGAGCACGGCACGTCGAAAGGACTCGGTACGTCCCACGAAGGCCATAGTGTTGAAGGAGCTTCCGCAGCTGGGGAAAAGTCCAGCGGAGATTGAACAGGCTAGACGACATCGAAGAATCGCCATTATAATACTGGCGACATTTGTCTTCCTTCTGGTGGCATCGGTTCTCGTGGTGGTGATCACCCTGACCCATAGCTCCTTCCACAGTCCAGCCACAGGCTCTAAGGAACTGACCGAGCATCGTGCTCAACGTAAATATTGGTTACACTGAAGTCGTGACACTTTGAGGTTAACGTATCACAAAACTAACCGTGTTTCACAATCACTAGGAAGTGACAGCTGATTTAACGAGTCATTTAACGACTAGTAATCTGCACCTCATGGAGTTGTGTATAAACGTAGAGAAATAAATAAGATCGCTCGGTCTATCTGTTCTCCTCCTATTGGTCTAATAACCTATAGTCGTTCCACGAGTAAAAGATTCTGTCTAGGGGACTCTTTTACATTTAAAGTCGTAAGCAGATAGCCCCTTCGAAAGCCCTTTTACTCGTATACCTACTGTACCTGATCTCGCACGTGCACCACGATTTATTCTGCGCTGTTATCCAATGTTTAACTCAATAAAATTCTCTGTCGTCCCCTTCCTCGACCTAACCTAACAATAACGTAACTCACTGAACTTTCCGCCTGCACTAACCTCCAAACTTCATATTGATATCTCAAGGCGTCTTTCTATTTACATGTGTTATGCGCATATGTTTCAGTTCGCAAAGAGAACGAGGAGCTGTTGAATTCGCTCAACCGGGATTCCTCCGTGCCTGTAAACACGACGGTTCCACCTTGATCATTTGGATTCTCGAATGGAAGGTTCGGCGGCGTCGCAACTGGAACGACACAACTGTCGCACACTGGCCAACTGGCCGCCTGAGGTCTGCACGCATCCAAAAATACGACGTGTCAACGCTGTGTCCAACTGCATGGATGAATTACTTCAGCACGTATTAAGCTCAACAGTCGTATTTAGTATTTCGTAGAAAGGCATGCCGTGTCTATAAGGAAGTATATGTATGTACAATTGTACGTACAAGTGATGCGAAGTGCGAGGAAAGCTGCCCACTCTGTACGGGCTTATCCTCGTCCGAAAGCTCGAGCTTCGTGGAATGAATTGTAAACACGTGCAGTCTCGAAGCTCCGGGGAAGCGATGCGCAAAGGCTGGATATTGTCGACTTCAGAATTTAGCACGTAATTGTTGAACTTAAAGGTGACGTTCGTGATATCATTGAATATGGGCACGATCGATTATTGATTGTCTAGTCTTTAGTGGCTCGCTCGTGATAGGGAGAACAAATATTTAAGCGTCTAGTTTTATGACGCGTATCGTGGCACGTGTAAGTTACGTGCGTACAATATTCGAGATACTATTCGATTATCGATTGGTTAATTTAACTTTGCGGCATGACTTGTACTGTGTAACACTTGTAATACGTGTATTGTGGATTTGGCTGAAGGTAAAGCTTGGACAAAATTTTGGGGCAAATAGGTTTTTCTCGAGGCACGATTGGATATTACTATATGGTCGTGTCTTGTGCATTGACATTAGTAAGAAATTTATCAATGCTATTGCAGCATATGAAATAGTTTTGAAATTAGTTATTGAGCAAAGACTGTTTTATTTGAATTCTCTAAATTACTTTTATGCGCCTTATTGAAACTGGGAGTTCCAGACAGCTGAAAAAGTTGCTGTTCCGTCTATATCCGAAAGTTGATAATCTATCATCCAGAAAATCGAGCTCATTTGGTTTAGCCGTTTGTTTTGAATTTCAACAACAAAAATTCGCGCGTATAAATTCAAAACAGTAAAGCCCTTCACACACAAAAAACGTAAGCGTAAGGAAACCAACCAATTAGAATTTAGTACTGTCCTCTTGCAGGGGGGATTACTAGATTTTGATTTGTTGGTTTCCTTACGCTTACGTTTTACGTCGTTACGTTATTTCGTGTGTGAAAGGGCTTAAAGCATTCTGGATATGCGCATGCGCTTTATTGAAATCGGACGTGCAACGCACCTACAAACATTGCTATCCCACCCACATCCGGAACTTGATATAACCTATAAATCTCGGTCATATCAATTTACCCGTTTATTTAGAATTTTCTCCAAAAATGTTGAGTGCACATACGCGCACATTCCTTTTTTTTGTAAATGGCGAATGCACAGGACACTCGCAGGTATTTCATGCGGTCGTGCCTAAAAAGTAAATAAATAAGTATGGAAAAGAAGGATGAAATTGAAATTCATAAATGCTCGATATTGTCAAAGCGGATTTCATTAAGTCGTTAAAATGCATCGCGCCTTGATATTAAGGCGAATAATAAACCCAACGAGTATCTCGAGTGGTACGCGCATGCGCAGAAAATATTTGCATAAGTTCCGGCACAGTGAGACAAGCGAGCGTATAAACAAAGTGCAGATAAACATACTAGGATATAAAATAATGGTACGTACGGTTATCAAGGTACGTACAACGTGAGTCAAAATGTTGTTGTCAATTGTTTATATAATGCGTTTATAGGCATGATTATGATGCTACCACTAATACAGGAATAGCGTGCCAATGCCGTCGCGTATTATTAGTAACGTTCAAGTCACGTAATACCGACGAGGAAACGTATTCTACGTATGATAATGCAAGTACTGTCTAAGTGAATCTAGCTGGTCGCAAATATATGCACAGAATAAGTCACAAAGCTATTGGCCGTCCAAACGGTTTTCTATTTGTGACGCGACTATAAACTCTTCGCACCGTGTTTATTCAGCTCTTCGATAACTTTCATATCGCACCTTTGTAAACTCAGGAAATTATCTTCAACCGTCAACTCCCTTTAGCGTATGGTTAAGCGTGCGAACTGGCATCTCGATAAATCAATCACTGTAGATTCTATCCATAGGAAACACGGAGAGGAAATAATAAGGATTAAATTGATGAGTGTTTTTTTTCACCAGCCTTTCATTCATGGTAGAATTTTGTAACGCGCCTCATTTGGCATATACATATACTAGATTTTCATAGGAATCTATATCGATTCTGTTGACAAGCTAGCAACCTGCTGAAAACCCCTGTTAGTTATCATACGCTATATGCATTTATCGTTCCTCTTAATGGACGATTTCCTATACTGAAATTATATATATATATATATGTTATACGTACTAGTTACGCACTATTGACTCAACGCCAACTACAACCGTCCTACGTGAAATCGTTTCCGCGGGCCGAACAATATGGGCTCCATCATAGGAAAGATAGACGCCTTTGTGAACGCGGCGAACGGGCGCGTTTCTATTTCCTCACGAGAGATGAAGAGAGTAGGTAGATGTAAAAAGTATGGTGTTACGTTTCTTCATCGCCATGTTGAAGCAGTCGGCTGTCGTCGTATTTCTTTGTTTCGCCATACGAAAAATCATAATACGAAGAGAGCGACGAAGAACGGAATACTGCATGAGAATCGAAGGAAGAAAGGAAAAAAGAGAGCCGAAGTATTAGGGGGGAGGGAGGAAAGATAAAGGAAAAAGATTGGGGCAGAGCGTTTTAAACGTGTCAAGGAAAATAACTCCGACAGAGCAACGGACAATAAAGAAGCATTCGCGCCTATGCACGTTACCCTCCTTTTGTCGCACAGTCGCCATCGTGCTTCTTCGCTGCAACTACGTGAGACATGCGAACTACTTAAAAAAAATATATAAATAAATTTAATGAAAGAAAATAATGAAATAAAAATCTTTCAATGACCATGGCGCGATTATTATTAGATAATTGGTGATTTGATAAAAAAAGATAATAATTAAAGATGCACCTTAATTCCAATGATACTGAATAGTCACTCAGCGTTCGTTACTCAGTTAAGAGTAATAAAGACGTTGATGCCCTTCGTGCTGTACTCGTTACACTTCCGGTATCTTGATAAAGTTATACAGTGCATAATATATACACACACATATATATAGGAGGATCCCAAGAAGAAACTAGAACTTTTAAATCAAATGAAAAACTATGTGCATTCGCGTCATACATTCGTTTAATTAGATAAACGACTTTAATGACATTACCTTTTTTTTCTCTACATGCGGCATACTCAATTGAAACTTTTGAGATTGCAAGTAAAATAAGGGGTTTCATTTTTCTAAATGAGCTTTCCGTTTATTGTTATATTTATAGCTTTGTTGAGTTGCCGTACGCCCAGGGCCTATAGAAATGCGAATGAGAATCGCTCTAGTATAATCTCGTATACTCATTGTGGTAAATCTGTGAATGTAAACATGAGGGCTGTGTAAGATGTCTTGTGTAATTGAAAAACGAAATTATTCTCTGTCTTATGCTGTGTGATAACGAATACGAATGGTCGTGTGAATCGGTGTTGCGTTATTTGTGCGCCAATGCCTCTGTGCATAAATTTCTACTTTCTGACTGAATCAGGAACGTCTGTGTAATAAAAAAAATTCTTAAATTTTTATTTAAACCCATACATAATGCTTTCATTTCGAGTTATAATTGTTTATTACTTGCTTTTACGTCTTCATAAGAATACGTCTGAAATGGATTTCACTGACAATCTTTAAATTGGTAACTTATAATGCGATCAATTAGTTGTATGATGCGACATTCGATAAAAATCGCGCAAAAATAAAGACGCCTTCTTATTGCCAGTAGAGCGAATCAAACGTTACTAAAGGCACGTGTACACAAAGTTATGTACAGCTCATTGTTGACAATCATCTGTGGAAGCGTGTAATATGGATACAACGAATGCCAATGCGTGCAGCGTGCGATATAAAGGCGTGTTTTAAAGAGCCTGTAAGAGGCGAATTATCGAGAGAAAAAAAATCGAGAAACAGAGGGGCACTAGAGCGTCCAAAATTGTCATCGAGTGTGCCTGTTTCCAGCAGAGTCGAACAAGAGTTGAAATACATTGTGTAAATAAACAGTACACATATCTCGTCTCTCAATGTGACAGCGAATTGAGAAACGAAATACGTATGCTATATATAAATTAAATGTGTTTCAACTCTAGTTCGAATCCAGTGGACACAGCCATTGTTACCATAACGATCTTACCTTTTCGAGTATGTAATTTGCGCCCTCAAAATTTGGACATTAATCTGCCAGATTCGTCTTCTACTCCGATTTCGCTTCCCTCGAGCGTACACTTTTGGAATTTTCTTACCAGAGATTCTAGAGCTGTACGCGACATTAGTATCGCGACTAGTGCGATATATCGCGGTATGTTATGGGTCATAAGGATTGAGGTAAGAATCCACGTAAATTATTACCCGTGTACATAATAATTTCTGCGAAAGAAGTCTTGTATATAGAGAGAAAACGAGGGAAACTGAGGGATCTGATAAAAGCGCGGTGCAAACAATCACGAGTTCGAGGGATAATTTGATTATTGGATACATTGTAATGGTGTTGTGAAGATGTTAATGAATGAGATATTAAGATTTATGTTTGTATATTGTAATAACCTTATGTATAACGGTTATTATAATGCCAGAAATATACATATTAGTTGTCCAATTGTGTTTTTACCTTCCTACTGAATCCGACAAGAATCGCGGAAAACGTCAAGCAGCAAAAGAGATTTTAATAGAGTTTACGATTAGGAATAATCATGCTGAGTGGAAAATGTAACCCCAAAATACCTTGCACTTGATGTCCCACGGTAAAATAGAACCATTAGCGGGTAAAAAGAAGAATCCAGAGTACGTGGCTGGGTCAGAGTAACACTCTCATGAAATGTGTCGCACATACCTGTATTCATCACGCGCCATTGCGTTACAAAAATTACTTTTTCCTGAAATTGCATATAAGAAATACAAGGACCCTATGTGTATGTTCGTTTTAGCATATTCGATTGCTACGAAATACTATAGGTGTGTTAGAAAATGAGTCGACGGCGCTGAGAATATCATTGTGCCTTGATCGAGTACATTCAATCAATAAAGAAACATCGATGCTCTTAGCACTGTCAGCTAGGAGGCAGCTATAAGGAAAGAAAGAAAGGAAAGAAGTGCTGTCAGCTCATTTTCGAAAACATCGAAAGAATTCAGAACACTTACAAGTGCTAGAATGAACAAACCTAATTATTCGAAAACAGCTCAGTCGTGTTCAGTAACCTTGCTTCGGGTAATTTTTGCACGTTGCATTTTTTTTTACCAGCGTTATTACGAGAAATATAGAACAATACCAGATTGCATTCTATTGAAGTTTCTGAACGTACTCCTGCACACCTAACATTAATACCATCGATAACTAACCGACACACTGTAAAATCTTTAATACCTATTTCCTCCGATGTTAATCGAAGCTTAAATTCTGGTTACCCTATTTTAAAACTATATTCAAAGAATTGAACCAGGCTTAAAAACGTCAGAGGAAACGGGCATAAAGTTCTTCACACACAAAATAACGTAACGGCGTAAGACGGAAGCGTAAGGAAACCAACCAATCAAACTCTAGTACTCCATCCCCCCCCCGCCGCCAGCGGGTGACAATACTACATTCTGATTGGTTGGTTTCCTTACGTACGTCGTCGCGTTATTTTGTGTGCGAAGGGCTTTAAGCTACGGAGATTTGTAGATGACTAGTTACTGGCACATCTCCTCATTGGAGGAGTCAGCCATAAGGAAAGGAAGGAAGGAAGGAAGATTTGTAGATGGTGCCACTCTTCAGGCCAGTTCAAGTCACCAGCTGTCATTGATGACTTTTTGTAACCTAACCTAAACGAGTGTGAAAAGTTTTAATGCGTAACACGACCGTGCGTAAGACAGTTGTATGGGTTGTATTGCAAATTTGTAAAAATGGCAAGTCCCTTGACGAACGTTCCAGTGTCTCAAATATTGAAAAACAAGAGTACTTTTGAAGATGAGCCCAGGAAAAAAAGTAGAGAAGATTGGAGAAAAGCTAAGGAATTAGAAGAAGCCAGAAAAGCTGGTACTGCACCAGCTGCTGTTGACGAGGAAGGAAAAGATATCAATCCACATATTCCGCAATATATTAGTGCAACACCGTGGTACTTTGGTGCACAGGTATGACACAATTGAATATGTTTTCTATATTACTAAGAGCAGGAGACTATTAGTAAAAAATAGTCAACTCCATATGTATTTTGTATTTGAAATAAAACTTATAGCAAGTCTGTGTACATACTAACTGTCATAAACAAATTTGCATAAGGTTGATCTTTTTTACTAGTAGTTCTTTGGTGCCAAGAGAATTGTAATTTGTATAATTTAGTTTTTTGTAGAAATATGGTATACATATTTGTATCAAATTGCAGGGTCCCACATTAAAACATCAAAGACCACAGCCTGAAAAACAAAAACAATATAATCAGTTAGATGAATGGTATAAGCGAGGTGTAGATGCAAGTAAGGTAGTGCACAAATATCGTAAAGGAGCTTGTGAAAATTGTGGTGCTATGACGCATAAACGAAAAGATTGTATGGAGAGGCCACGAAAAGTAGGAGCAAAATTTACAAATACTGATATTGCACCTGACGAATTTGTTCAACCTGAGTTGTCTGTGGATTATGATGGCAAAAGGGATCGGTGGGCTGGTTATGATCCAGCTGAGCACAGAGCAATTGTGGAAGAATATCAAAAGATTGAGGAAGCAAAGAGACAAATGCGTGCAGACAAACTTAATGCAGAAGAAAACGATGATCAAGATTCTGATAAAGATGAAGATAAATATGTAGATGAGGTTGACATGCCAGGAACTAAAGTCGATTCAAAACAACGTATTACTGTGAGAAATTTAAGAATTCGCGAAGACACAGCTAAATATCTACGCAATTTGGATCCAAATTCAGCATATTACGATCCAAAAACGAGATCCATGAGGGATAATCCATATGTTGGAACCGAACAAGAGTATGTAGGAAAAATCCAATCAATCTATATCTTAGATATTCTATCAGATAGTGTATTATTGAACTTTTTTCAGGGTGGATTACAAGGGAGAAAATTTTGTTCGATTCTCAGGAGATACGCAACAGCACGCGACCGCTCAATTGTTTGCGTGGGAGGCCCATGAACGTGGTGTCGATGTTCATTTACTCGCGGAACCTACAAAACTGGAGCTACTCAAACAGGAATACGATAAAAAGCGAGATGAGTTGAAAGACAAAGCTAGAGGTAGTGTTATAGATCGGTATGGAGGTGAAGAACATCTGGACGCGCCACCGACATCGCTTCTTCTTGCACAAACGGAAAATTACGTGGAATACTCCAGATATGGAAAAGTATAATATTAAAACTTTATAAAATACGTTAAACATTTTACTGCTGTCGAGTGATATTTTAAACAATTGTATTTTTTTCTCAGATAATTAAAGGCCAAGACAGGCAGGTTATTAGATCAAAATATGAAGAAGAGATATTTCCTAATAATCATACATCAGTTTGGGGATCTTACTGGCAAGCAGGCAACTGGGGTTACAAATGTTGTCATTCTTTCATAAAAAATTCTTATTGCACTGGAGTAGCTGGAATTCGTGCTTCTGAAACAGCAAGCACCAGTAATGATAGTATTCCTAACAGTAGTAAAGAACCAAAGAATGAGGAGGAACTTCAAAATAATGAAAGGAAGACGGAAGTTGTTTGTCATGAAAATTCGTCAAATGAAGATTCCTCGAGCGATTCATCTTCGGAAGAGGATGATACGAAGACAAAACCAGAGATAAAAGCCAGCAAGGCTAAAAAGAGGGATAAAAAGCGTAAACAAAAGGAGAAACGTAGGAGTATTAGGAAAGCGGAAAAGGAGGAGAGTAAGTTAAAGGAGGCGTTGAAAAAAGAATTGAAAAATCAAAAAGAAGCTGAGAAATTGTTGAAGATGGACGAGCGAAAACGTCCATACAATAGCATGTATGAAGCTAAGGAACCTTCTGCCGAAGAAATTGAAGCTTATCAAATGAAACGTAAACGCGATGAAGATCCTATGGCGCATTTTCTCAGTTGATCATGAACATTCAGTCATGAGTGGAAATATTTGAGATTCTTTACATGCATTCACATTTTAAATGTATTTACCATGATTATAAGATATTGGTGCGTTCAATAATTCAACAAATGTGTTACCTTCGACGAATACTGTACAAAGAATATAATACTACACATTAGTATGTCATGACAATTAATAAAACATAATCCCTGAGGAGATACTGTTAAAAAAAGGTCAGCCTTATGGGTATTTGTGCCTGATGGCCAGTGGGCACAGTGACTACAGAAAATATTCCGAAACTAGTACAGAAATTTTAGAGGAGCCTGTTTATCAATATCTCCTCGTCGACATAATTCAAATTTCAGAAATTTCTTTAAACCTCTGTCACTCACATTCTACTGAAGTATATACTAAATAAACTGTTGTGCTATTCTCGAAGCTATATAAACACCGAATATTATAGTTATAATCTATAGAATCTAAAAGAAGGTACAAAATAAATGCATTGGAGATTGCATTTTTTATTTTTAACGACAAATTAACAATAGTATTGCTTCTTTTATTTTCAGAGGAATGTAAGGTTATAACGAAAGTTACCAGAGAGATTTCTTATTAATTTACAAGATTAACTAGAATAGTTTTGATAAAAATTACATTCTGGTTATTATTCCTGTAGTATTAAATGTGCAAGTTCCTAAATTGAAAATTCGTACCAGTATATAGTGAACGCTTGCGCGGGAGCCAATGGCGTAATCGAGTTCGAGATCCGATATGGCCGCCCATTGAACATTGCTCGGGAGTGGAGGGGTTCTGCCTCAGCAATACAGGCCACTTAAATGCTCTCGTAAGCAAATTATGGCATTGTTTCTTATCAGAACAGAGGGATTACATTACGGATATTCACAATTACGTTACTTCTGCACCCGCTCGACCATGAAGGTGATTATTTTCAAAAATTTTCACTATTCATAGAAATTGTAGCGCGGCGTTACCGCCTTTGCACTTTATAGATCTTGTTCTTTCGTTTCTTGATACTTGAAATATCTTGAATGTTTACTAGAAATTAGTGCGTATTGCGCGACAATTCATGAAGGCACTGTAATGATAGATTTAAGTAATGAAGAGCTTCTCAGGATAAGAAATAGTTTTCCTTAGCTTACTGTGCATTCCCCAGACTAGATATATTGATCCAGTCTCATTTTTACTATTTGAAATATGAAACATTCAATATAACCTCTAATATCTTTGTCCTGATGTATTCATGATTGATTATTACAGAAAGGATTGGTACTTGGGATTTACGAAGCAGAAGGAAAGGATGGTATTGCGTTGACTCCTACTGCAGCAAGGTACAATGAGAAAGTCAATGGAAAACTACTGAAAAATATTTGCCTGTGAGTCTCAGTAAAATTATCAATCAACTATGTTTGTCATTGTATAATATTTGATAAGATATGGATAATTCTGGAGTAATTATACTTGTGCATTGCACATCGAACATAACAATGTGGTGGAGTTGTATTTACATCAAGAATCATATCGTTTACCTCAGAGTTATATTTGGTTTATATTTGTTGCTTGTTAGTATAATGCATTTGGGAATATATATACATTTTTAAACGACTCGTTAATAAAGTTTACCGATGCACAACTCATAGCTACTCCTACATACTCAGTAGTCGCACCTAAGTATTAGATATTTTATTTGCCTTTTCAGCCTGAAACAATTATTATAATGCTGCCTGAGCTTCACCCAACATTTACTACTGCTTACCAACAGTCGTCTCGTGCGAGACCTACTAGAATGTTTTTCGTTGTGGAAACTAGAAATCGAGTTAGACCAAGATCCCACGAGCTCACTGGCATTATTTTGATTGTTTCAGGGGAGACTAGGCCGAGCGGTAACGTTACATGTGTGATAAGAAGCATGGACATGGCGCAGAAGAATTGATAAGAGAATCCGTCTCCATTTTAACAAAAATTAAATCGTGCCAATCGATTAAATTTCATCTTTTCTCAAATTATCGGTTTCACAAACGAGATTTGCATATGAATGATTTTCCTGGAGTTACGTAAGAGGTGTTATGGAATTCATAATTAAGCTGTGAGATTCGAAGGCATCAAGATAAAACACACGCAATATATCAGAAATATCAGAGCGATGTCGACCGCTGGGGGAGGTGCACTTGGTAATGGAAGTGGCGCAGGGAGTAGCAGCGGGTCGATGGAACGTGGAAGAACAACGAAACGACATTTGCAATCTACAAATGTGCTCCACGGGATAAGTGGCACTCTAGAGGACAAAAATAATGACTTCCTGTGTCCAATCTGTTTCGAAGTAATAGACGAAGCGCACATAACAAGATGTGGTCATACATTTTGTTATCGCTGCATCGCCAAGTCGCTCGAAGCAAATGGCCGCTGTCCAAAATGTAGCTTTACCTTGGGCCAGCAGGACATATTTCCAAATTTTCTGCTCAATGAGATTGTTTCGAAGTACAAAATGCGAGACAAGGGTGTTGCCGAGTTGGGATCATCGCGAAGCGGCGATAGAAGTCGAGGTGTCATGGGCTCTGATCTTTCAATGCCACCTTGCGACGGCCTGAGAGATTTCGTCGCGGCAGAAAGTGCCAATCTGACTCTACCCGACGTAAACGTAATGCTGGAAGTCCTCACGCAGAGGAAGCATCTCTTGGAGGCAGAATCCTGTGCGGCACAAAATAAACTCCTCCACGAGTTTCTCAAGCATCTCTTGCAGCAGAAGGAAGAGCAGAAGAATCAGCTGCAAAAGGAAGTAGCCTTGATCAAGAAGGACATGGAAGAGGTCGAAAGCATCCTCAGGGACGTTCAGAGTAAATGTCCAAGAGTGGAGGATTTAAAAGCATCTAGCGAAAACGACACAGCTCAAGTGTCGGCCATAAGGAAAGAGATGATCGACCTGATAGATATTATTGACTCAAATATGGTGAAACCTAATGAGACGGCAGCGGCGAGTGGAAACGATGCCTTTTCGAATTTAGCTGCTAGTGATAAAGTGAACGACCACGCAACCACTTCTACCTTAGCTGTACGCAGAAAACGTATGCACGCCCATTTTGAAGACTTCGTGCAGTGTTACTTTGATTCACGAGCAAAAGAATTATTATTCGGTCAGACTAAGACATCGGCACAAAGTGAGACGAGTCACGGGAAAAGTTCTGGCCTCGACGTCTTCCGCGAGAATCTCGTTAAATTCTCTAGGTACAATTCCTTGAGACCGCTGGCCACGCTCAATTACTCTTCAGATATCTTCAATAACTCGACTATCGTGTCTAGCATAGAGTTCGATAAGGATAACGAATTCTTTGCCATAGCCGGTGTCACAAAACGCATAAAAGTTTTTGATTATGGCGCCGTCATAAGGGATACCGTGGATATTCATTATCCATGCGTCGAAATGGTCTCGAGTTCAAAGATATCGTGCGTGTCCTGGAACTCTTATCATAAGGGTATGTTAGCGTCTTCGGATTACGAAGGAACCGTAACAGTATGGGACGCAGCAACTGGTCAAAGGACCAAAGCGTTTCAGGAGCACGAGAAAAGATGCTGGTCAGTTGACTTTAATGACGTAGACACAAGGCTCATAGCCTCAGGTTCCGACGATGCAAGAGTCAAGCTTTGGTCGCTCAATATTGATCATTCCGTAGCGTCGTTGGAGGCCAAAGCCAACGTCTGTTGTGTGAAGTTCAATCCACGCAGTTCGTGCCACTTGGCCTTTGGGTCTGCAGATCATTGCGTGCATTATTATGATCTTCGTAACATGAAGGAAGCTCTGTGTATATTCAAAGGCCACCGTAAGGCCGTCTCGTACGTGAAGTTTATTAACAAGGAGGAGATAGTCTCGGCCAGTACGGATTCCCAGCTCAAAATGTGGAACATCAATAATCCACACTGTCTACGCTCTTTCGTTGGCCACGTGAATGAGAAGAATTTCGTGGGTCTTGCTACAGATGGCGATTACGTTGCCTGCGGATCGGAGAACAATGCCCTCTACGTATATTACAAAGGCCTCACCAAGCAACTGTTCTCCTACAAGTTCGACGCCGTCAGGAGCGTCCTCGAGCTTCAGGAAAGAAGAGAGGAGGACCTCAATGAATTTGTTTCTGCCGTATGCTGGAGACAGATGTCGAATGTCGTGGTCGCTGCAAATTCACAGGGTATCATCAAGATACTGGAACTCGTTTGAGAGCGGTTGATAAGACGTCACTGTGAACAAGCACAAAATCCACAATCAGCACGTGGACTTATGTATTATGAGATAACGAGAGCAAGAATGTAGCTTTCGAAGTATCATTGATCCTAGATCGTATTCATGAAATGGTGCGATATTCATAATGGGAAATTTATTGGGCCTCCATTTACGTACACGTTTCTCGGAGACTGACCTAATACAATTAATTATCTATCTACCTAATTTAGAGAAGAAATGTGCACAAAAAACTATACAGCTTGACTCTCAATTGACGTGGCGTTACACCACTAGTAAGCACGGGTACGATTCAATTGAATTGTTCGATTCGGATGTCGAATTAAGTACCGACTGAGTCGTAATAGTTCAAGATTCCACTAGGGAAACACTGTAAAGAAAATTCTCTTGTTCGAGTTACTTTTTGTCAGTTATACCGATGCGACTCTGTTATTGTCATCTCGAGTTCAACAAGACTCGATAGATGTTCTTGAGATTTAAAAAGTTGTCTCTCCTTTAAAGTTTTTCGTATATGGAGATGCATCTGTAAATACATGTATATTTCAAGAGCCGTTTCAAGTAAAAAACTTATAGAATTTTAACGAGGGTGTGAAAAGGGCGAGGAAGAGGATTCAGGCGTAAAGCGTCAAAAATGTAGAAAAAAACGTGAGCCTGATCATTCCCACTTAATGCAATTAGTATATAAGTATATTTCGAGTCAAAGTAGCCTAACGCTTTAAACTAGATAATAAATATGTAAGAATAAGAAATTGCTATACTTACAAGCAATAACGGTATATACTAGCAATTTTGTTTGTGCCAATGTAGATAAACGAGTAGGAGCAGATAGCTTCGGCAGTGAAGAAAGAGTACATATTTCAAAAAAAAAAATTATTTCATATTATGATTTTCATAAAAACTCTCTTGTTAAGCCTCTCGTATTAACGAGTAGGTGCTCTCTATAGAGTCGCTCTAAGTTCCTATGGTTATCGTGACAGTCAGCCAGTCTTTACGTGTCAGTCTGAAAATCGAAGTTACATATGTCAAATAATAGAGGCAATAGTACGTATCAATGAAAACAATATCACGTGAGCGAAACCTCCTGAAATGCATGAAGAAAAGATATTATGTTTCATGAGCGATTTTCTTCCTGATGATGCAATGAAAAACTCCATAAGAACGTATAAAAAGATACTATAGATGGAGTCACTGATTCCTTAGTGGCTATACATAGATAGATGTATTGTAACGTTCCAACCCGTGAAACTGTATTTAGTTCTTGAAAAAATTAGTCACGACTCCTGCGGCTCAAATTTCATTAGGTAAATTTTCATAGAGGAAGAACGAATTTCGCTCTTTAACTTCGATGTATCCAAGCCAAGACGAATCGTGACCGCACGGTGTAGATTAGAATGAATTAGTTTGTAAATTACTATGTAGTTTTTAATTGGTCAAAGAAGTTCATGTAGATTCATAGAAAGTTATACAGATGAACGGATAAGAAAGGTGGTTGCTAAAGTGAGTTGTAAAGAATAGTATATTTTTAGATCATATTTTAAAAACAAAAATGATGTATTGCGTTTGATCGGTGTCCAAAATGGCTGCAGTTTATTGTAATTAATAAATTGACTAATTGGTGTCTGATTATATTGACGTGATGCTATTATGTAATCCGTCATATTAAGTCCTCCAACCATTATTCCTATGTTATGCTTGAATTTGCTTACTATGTTCATCTTTTATAAATTGAAGGTATTAATAATAAGTGTCTCTGCCACTCTAGAGCTGGGCCAAAAATAAAAAAAGCGGAAACCAGGGTCTTTTGGGGCTTGGACGAATCGGAGTTCGCGGGTGTCGCTGTAGTTGGACTCGGAAAACCAAACTTGGGGATCAACCAGTTGGAGGAACTTCACGAGGGAAAGGAAAATATTCGCATAGCAGCAGCAGGTACTCGACTTTGTGGCCAATGACGATCAACGGCGGTCTTCCAGCACTTTTTAAAAACCTCCATAAGATAATCAGTGTTCAATTTAATTATGCAGCGGGTTGCCGAGCTTTGGACTCTGTTGAAATCAAAGACATTACCTTGGAGTCTTTGGGAGATGCAGAGGCAGCAGCAGAGGGCGCTGGTCTCGCTTCTTGGTTTTACCAAGAATTTAAGAATAAGGAAAAGCAAAAGATATTGCCAAAGATTTCATTATACAATCAAGAAGATGAGTAAGTCTTTTTCCAATTGAATATAACTGGCGTTCACATTATTAATATTCATTACACCATCTATATTGTTTAAATGAAAACAGAGAAGGATGGAGAGTTGGTACTATCAAGGCACTTGCACAAAACTGGGCAAGAAAACTCGCCGATACACCAGCCAATTTCATGACGCCTACAATATTCTCAGAGGAAGTGTCCAAAACCTTGACTGATCTGGGTGTTCAAGTTACGGTCCATGACAAAGCATGGGCTGAACAGAAGGGCATGGGTTCCTTCTTGAGCGTAGCTAGAGGTAGCGTCGAGCCTCCCAAGTTTCTTGAGATTAATTACAAGGGTAAAGAGGATACAAGCGTGCCACCAATTGTTTTCGTGGGCAAGGGTGTAACTTTTGATTCCGGTGGAATCAGCATCAAGGTACTTTTTTCACACTGACATGACCTCGTAGGAGAAAAGTAAATGATTAAATAAGGATATGCAATTAGCTCTCAGCTCAAATGGATGAAATGCGCGCTGATATGGGAGGCGCAGCTTGCGTAGTCGCATCGATAAAGGCAGCTGCTGAGCTAAAATTGAATGTAAATGTCGTCGGGCTAATTCCTCTCACGGAGAATCTGCCATCCGGAACCGCCACCAAGCCCGGGGACGTTGTCGTTGCGATGAATGGAAAAACCATCATCGTGGATAACACTGACGCAGAAGGCAGACTCATTTTGGCTGACGCACTTTGCTATGCTCAGGAATTTCATCCAAAGTACGTGCACCCATTTCCCGATATCCTATTAATCGTTAGCTGTTAATTATAATAAAAAACTTTCTTATTTGTCGTACAGATTCATCTTAGACATTGCCACTTTGACTGGTGCTATGAGAATCGCTCTAGGAGGCGCTGCCACTGGTGTATTTTCCAACTGCTGCGAGCTTTACGAAAAGTTGAAAGACGCCGGGACAATTACTGGCGATCGCGTTTGGAGATTTCCCCTGTGGCAACATTACAACGATAAAATGACAAGTAGCATCATTTTCCTTTTTCTTTATCCGTCCGATTATGCATATCAAATGACGATATAAAATATCCTTTACGAATTCGCAGAATCTGTGAAAGCCGCAGACGTGAATAATGTCGGCAAAGGCAAGGGCGGCGGTTCCTGTAATGCAGCAGGCTTCCTTCGTGAATTTGCCGGCACTGACACGCCCTGGATGCACTTGGACATCGCTGGAGTAATGGGGCCAGGAAACGAGGAGTTGCCATATTTACCGCCAGGAATGACAGGCCGCCCAACCCGTACCCTCATACAATTTCTGCAGCAGATAGCTTAAGCTTGCAACTACCCCGATAAGTAAGGACCTACTGCGTGTGCCTCATTATTTTTATATTATATAATGATACACCCACGCATATACACGTATGCACACGTAGATTAAGAAACCGCCATTAGCCAGATGTTAATCAGTTTATTTTTCTCGATTTTCTTTTTCAACGAAATCGATTGCTTTTTATTACGAGGCATTTACTACGTATTCCGATGCTCTTCCTTCTTGTACAGCAAAATAGACCCTCTGAGTATTCTTAAGAAATTTCTTTATCTTTTTCTCACGTTAAAATCAAAGGTATCGACGTAATGCCGTACTCCTCGCCACATTTATATATCTTGTATCAATAGTGCCTGGAAGCTTTCACTGCACCTATTTCCAATTGTATAATAGTATAGCGTTGTACAGGTGGATAGAGGAAGGAGTCATGTTTATAACAATATGTCAAAGCTATCAATGTAATAAACGTGTTAAAGCCGAACGAAGTAAGTAGGCATCCTCTCGATACTTATATCCTTTTTTATTGACAATACGGATCCTTCGTATGAAACGTGTCGTGTGAAGATTACGCATGACAATAGGAATTGCGTCGGTTACGTAAAAATAAGATAAAGGTACAATAATCGCTTAAGAATAGAAATATATACCTATATTTATATATGTAATGCATACGACTGTCCATTACTAACTCTATATACATATCAAATTTTCGACATTTCATTAAATGCATTATCTATATACATAACCACTGCGTCGATATCTTTACAAGTTATCTAGCAGCCATCGTTTATTAATTCTCTGCTGTCATTGTCAGTGCATCCCAAGTGAACTTTTTTTTAAATTACCAAAGCACTTGAGAGCAGCAGCGAAACAATGAGAGAAAGAAAGGATAAATTGATACTGCACTCGCGTTCGTTCAATGATTCGCGCATCTTCATGAATATTTCTACAAATGCGTTAATCGTATTTAGCTAAGTAATTCGGGAATTCCAATAAGGAACAATTGGCCAAGTCGATGTCCCAATAAACCATCCGATTTACTCGGTACGGTGTATCTGAACTTTGAATGCCACTTATATTGGAATAATTCGTAAGACCGTAAGGTTATCACTTGAGTCTCACCAGGAATTTGGTATGACGTCACTCGCGGTCGCATCTAGATTTATTTACTTAAGTGCAGGACGGCGGCGGTTGTTGCTGCTGCGGGGGAAGGGGCGCCGTTGCGGCAGCTGCGGCGGCAGCTGCAGCAGCGGCGGCGGCTGCATAAGACGAAGGATCCGAGGGATCAAGTAGAGGCGGTGGAGGTGGTAAAGCACCGCCTCCTCCTCGACCACGTCCTCGGCCTCTTCCTCGACCTCTGCCCCGCCCCCTCCCCCTTCCGCGTCAACTCCTCCTCTCCGGCATCCCTATGTTGCTCGTTGTCTTCTCCAGAAAAGCCAGAGGTCCCTGAAGCGAGCCGCTGCCTACACCTCCTACAGGGAAACCTGCGGCACGACTGCCAGCTACGCCAACACCTCCCTGGGCCATGAACATTCCTTGCTGACCCACTGACACGCCGACTCCTTGTAAACTTGATGGAGGAGGCGCACCTGTTCCCTGTTGCACCTGTAACGTTAAATTCAGTACCAAGATTCAGTCAGTGACTGTGCTTTCCTTGAGGGAGACTTGCGCAACATGCAATTCCTTGCGAATCTCAAAACTGAATTTTATCGAATAAACGTAATTTCAAAAAATCATTAAACATTAATTGAGCATTATAATTACTCGTGGTACTAGATGATCGACTGAAATGAACTACACCGTTAAAGCTGTACCAAAATTTGTGTTTGTGTGATTGGTCACAAGCTACTTTCTCAGTTGCACCTGGCAAAATCTAGAAGTTCTAATAGAAGACACTCGACACGCATGCATGTAGATACAAGTAGAAGACGAACGAACAGACAGACAGATTTGGCAGAAAACTATAAAGCCACGGGAAGAAAGGACTGAGGCATTTGGTAAGGCGAGGTGAATGAAAGAAAGCACAATGTTTCACCGTGAACAGAGTTTTATTCTAGAGATATCTACTTGTATGTAGTGACAACATAAGTGGGACATGCGTAAACCCATGAACAACTCCTTATCAGGAATAGCCACGAATCCGCGTATCGTTAGGCTTCTACTATCTATAATATTAAAAAGGAGACCTACTTCGTACGTCCGAAAAAAATACACCAAAATATTTACACGGCGAAACACGACGCTATCAAACTCGTTAAGAATTTCATATTTTAAAATATTTCGCCAATTCCTTTAACTTCTTCTCCGTCGTGCAAACACAAGAATGCATGCATTCGTATGTACATGCAAAAAGTATATACCGCCTGATCGAACGAAGAAAACGTACGGATGCGAAATAAATAGAACTATGTGAATTAAGAAAAAAAAGAGTGATCGAAGGGACTTAAAGAATAACTTTGTAAAAGTACAAAAAAAAACGACGGCACAAGAGTACATCGTCGAAGAAGATATAGAGAGATTTAAATAATATAGGAAGAAAATAATAAACGCTATTATTCAACGACAAAACTCACATACTAAACTATGATCGCAAGTCAAAAACATTTCTATTAGAGATCTACGTGTTTCTCTTTGCACCTGGGTAAATCGCGTACACCTAAGTCAGTGCGTGTAACTTTGTGTTTTTATAAGTGATGTGCGTTGCGCGCGTCTATATAGTCACTCAGTGTGCTTTTTAATTTGTGCTTGTTGATATTTATATATATTTATATATGCAGGGTTACCATAGGATGCTGTAGTAACGCTAGAAAAAGCTGCCGTAGTTTTCTAATCACTCCCCTACGCTTTGTTTATTATTGTCTTTATCAGATTTATTATATTTTTGGCTAGGCATTTGTACACATTTCCACGTTAATTATTTTGGCACCGTTTCTCCATACCCCTCTAAGAGTCTAATTATAACGCTCTATCGTATTTAAGATTTTTCTTCGGTACAGAATAATAATAATAATATAGTTTGTGTTTGAAAACCCTCCCATCATCGTTTAAAGGGCTTCGCAAGTCGCAAACCATGCCTGCGTCCGTCGCGTCAAAACGATAAGAGCACTTCCAATCTTGCATCTTATTACAGTATACGATTTTACGGTAGGACTTCTCTATAAGGCACTGATTTTACGCAACAGTTTGCATTCGTTGCACTTGTACAATCGGTTCGAGGAAATCTCAGGGTAGCCTCCAGGTAGTCCCAACAGTGCATTCTCTATGTCGCTCTCGCTCCTTTTCACTCTTTCCTTATTATATCTTTCATTTTTTGTTTTTTTTTCTCACTCCACTACTCGTCCTGTATTCCTTCTCTCTCAAAGTACGCGCACTCGCACAATTTTACTAATAGAACGCAAGGACTTACTTAACGGCTACTCTCTATACACTATACACGTATATACACGTATATCAAAGTCTTAATGGTTATTACAAGAACGTAGCATAAATAACGAACGATGCTGGCTCGTAACAACTCAGAATAATAATAAAATACATGATTTTTCTCATCGGAGATGCAATCCACTGCGCGGTACAATGATACGAATGACAGATAGGCATTAGAATTTCATCAAATTAACATCTATTTACAGGAAGGCCGAAGTAATTCAATGCTCTATCGGAAGATAATGTTTACAGTTGTCTCCCGATTGCATATATCTATTGTGTACCGCAGTGCGGTGCTTTCATGTAATTTCTGCTTATTCCCATTTTATGTCTTGTATGTTACTTCCTTTCATTTTGGCACCTTGCAAGGAACGTCTATATCTCTGATATCGCGTCTACCTCTAAGTTGAAACTTGATGGGTGGTTCTAACGGTATTACTTAAATACCTGTTGTTGATGGAGTTGTTGCTGTTGCTGTTGCATTTGATGCTGCTGGAGTTGCTGCAATTGTTGTTGTTGAAGTTGTTGCTGATGCTGGAGAATTTGTTGTTGTTGTTGTTGCTGCTGCTGCTGCATCGTAGATCCACCACCACCACCGTTACCACTTTGTTGGCCTTGGCCTCCTTGACTACCGTTTGCCAGACCTATACATGTAACAGCATCCATAAAGAAATGTCCTTTGCCAAAAAGAGATTTTTTTATCATTCTTACCGTTGGGTGCTGGTCCTTGTGCAGGAGATTTTGCCCATCCTTGTAAATCAGCAAGAAGATTTTGCCACACAGCTATTTTGTCGTAATGCCTCTTAATGAGTTCTTCCTTCCTGGCTAATTCAAGCTTCAGGTCACTAATATCTTCTTTTACTACTAGTTCTGGTTTGAGAGCCGAAAGAAGAAATCTCTTTTGGAGAAAAAATGCTTCTACTTGTCGAGCAAGGTCTATAAACCTTAATGTAACTTGCTCGACTTCTCCACGAGCTTCATCTTTGTCAACAGCCAAACCACCACAGGTCCCAATACCGTTACTTCCTAGACTCTCATCCTTCGTTAGGATGTTAAGGCATTGCTGTTAATCACAGAATATATAATTCATCAAAATTCATCATAATCAAAGGCACAAACTTACATTTCCGCAAATGTAAGTTTGTGCAAGTTGAAATTAAGTTTTAATAAATTGAAATTATGCTCTAGAATCCTATCTTGCTAACGTCAAATGAAATGAGTAATTAAATTCCGGTTTCTTAATATTGAGAGGTGTCTGCATGTAGCAAGATGCTCTAGGCGCGTATAAAAATCTCTTAGAAATAACTATGCAGGTTATTATCAATTACCTGGAAAGCTTCCTCAAACTCGTCAACGAGATTTCCATTGCCGTTGGTCGGTGTTGCCATTGCACGCTTCCTCTGCGTAGAAGATTTGGCTGTCGTAATCTTTTAGTCACATGCACTGAACTATACCATGGTGGAAGTAGACAGGTGTGATGGTTTTCTAGACGCGTTTTCAAACCTACTGCGCAGCCAATAGCACCGGCCATTTTGTGTAACATATATATAATGTTCCATATAAAGGTACTATTTCATGCACGTGACCGCGACTACGAAGGAATCACGCTATTTTCTTCGCGCGACAGCTATCACGGTTGCGTGCATGAAATAGTACCTTAACAGTACATAATACATCATAGCCAAAGATCCGTAGGCTTAGCCAGTGAATTGGAGTGTTTGTATCGAATTTTTAAAAATAAATATAAGTAATTAATTTCTGAAACAATTTTGCAAACGTGCAATGTTGTTACTTCTTAAAAGTAATCAAATATAAAAAAATACAATCTGATTGCAGATTAAATGCATAGTTTACCGCTTCCCTCGTCGAGTAATTCTAACCTCACCTTCATTTAAAATTCTTAAAGGGACATACGTCTCCTCTTTCACTCTGATGCGATCCCCATATGCTGTTTCTATTATTTTTATGCAATAAGTGTACGTGTTTAGCTTCACATAAAAAAAATTCTATGTAATGGCGGTGACGACAGCAGACGATTTCGAATTCCCGCTCGTAATGGCCGCCGCTGTTGTCACCTTTCCCTATTGGCTGTTTAGTATATAATGCACAGTACCATATCTTGTCTACTTCCACCATGAACTATACCAATCCGAACGTACACTGTAAGGTGGGGGATCAAGCATGCGAGAGAAAGACAGAGAAGATAGGGACGAAGTAGAAGCTCCCTGTCTTTTTCCGTGTGCAGTCGGATCAAAGTATAGAACCACCAATTACATATGTAACAATAGATATTTTTTTAATTACATAATTTTCTCACTTACCTCGGATGTTTCCTACCATATTGCAATGGTAATCGTGTCCAGTATTTGCTACATGCGTACGCACACAGCTCAAATATCTAAGCATGCATTTCGTAATCATTAGGTTTGCTCGTTACCTACCCCTTCTGCACTTTTCAAAAGTGGCTAGTTCTCATTGGTTATTTAAAAATATCATCCAATGAGAATTTGCACTACATGATATACATACAACAACATACATATATGAAAGGAAAAGTCCAGTGGAAAATGCCGTCCATCAAAATTGGTAGCGCTGATGGATGCATTGGAATGCACCTACCCATACCCACGCTTAAATATTGTATCTGTGTGCGTACGCAGATATTGATTTAAGCATTTAACTTATTGAATACACAGATTGAAACGTAATATACTGATTGATTACGCACCCAACTAACAGTTACTAGAAAGCATTTAGTGTTATAACCGGAGTTGCTTTAGTTTACAAACATTTATTTATAGAAAGCTAAAATAATATAAATAAAAATAATATAATCAACAAATAGAAATATGAGATCGACTTCGCATTCAACATAAACATGAATCTTCGGTAGTATAGTGGTCAGTATCCCCGCCTGTCACGCGGGAGACCGGGGTTCGATTCCCCGCCGGAGAGAATTTTTTTTTAAATATAGTTTTTTCAAACATAATTGTCTAAACAACAAGCACTTCCCAACTAGATGGAAGAATTCCAAAATTCTTGCAATCCGCAAAAGAGACAAGCCGGTTCATGATGTGGCAAGCTATAGACCCATTAGTCTCACTCCTGCTATTAGCAAAGTCTTTGAAAAAATAGTTAATGTTTCAATTATTAACTATTCTGCGCTGAACCATATAATAGCGGATAATCAATTTGAATTCACCACTGGGATTTCAACTACACATGCTATTAATGAAGTATTAAACGATATCAACCAGCATCTACACAAGGGTGACGTTATTGGTGCTTGTTTAATTGATATCGAAAAGGAATTTGATTCTGTGTGGGTTAGTGGGCTGCTTTATCTGTTTTACACATTGGGATATCCTAAGGAATGTACGCACCTGATATGGAACATGACCAAAAATAGGTCGTTTTGCACTTGGAATGGCAGGATGGTTTCTACGTTTACATTCGACATAATTGAGGGACTAATGCAGGGTACTGTTAATTCGCCAGTATTGTTTAACATATATACGTATGGGATTACCAATATAGGGAATCTCAACAATAATAATGATACGTATTCCGCGGCATACGCTGATGACTTTATTATTCTAGTTGCAGACAATCAACCTCTAGTGGTACAAAATAAACTTAATAATTTAATATTAGGTATACAACTTTGCTTCCGCCGTTTTGCAATAGATGGCTGTAGCGGTAAGTGGTAGTCGAAATAAATAGATCGTAGATGTCATACAATAAGCTTAGGTATTTGTAAACATAACGCCATCGAAATATTAGTCGATTTGTGTCTGCATCATAAGGTTATTCTCGATTAAACATGTCAGCTTACGAGCCAAATTCTCGTCATTTGCGGGAGGTTTTAATTTTCTGCTTTAATATGAAGAAATCTGCGGCTGAGGCTCATCGAATGCTCTCAAATACCTATGGTGAGGCCGCTATTAGTGAAAGAACGTGCCGAGAGTGGTTTCAACGCTTCAAGAACGGTGATTTTGACGTCGAAGACCAGCATGGCGGTGGAAGAGAGAAGGTTTTCGAAGATGCAGAATTGGAGGCATTACTTGATCAAGACTCGTGTCAAATGCAACAAGAATTGGCAGGATGATTGGGAGTGACGCAACAAGCCATTTCAAAATGCCTGAAAGTCATAGGAATGATTCAGAAACAAGGAAATTGGGTACCGTACGGAAAAAAACGGCGGAAGCAAAGTTGTACACCTAATATAAAAGAGAGTGTCATTAAGAAATTACACTGATAGTACAGCATGATACGTTCCATGTGCATACCTTTCTGTACATTTCTTCGCAGCCTTTTTTTTCACCATGCTGCCAACTACATAAACATATGATGTGTACGAACCAATCAGCTCAAATGCACTAATTGAAGTTGGCTTTCGCATATAAACGAAATGGAAGAAATAACTTCAGTTGATGCATTTCATCTGTTTAAGCATGGAGACTACATAAGGAGCACGAACTCATGCGAGAGAAGAAGCATGATAGAAAAAAATTCTCGTATCAATATATATCATGAAGTAACGAGCATCGATAGAACAAAGTAAGCTGGGTAGAGTCATAGCAAACAAGTATGAACAATCTTCTCGTGGTTTTTTTTTTCAATTGATTAGCCTTTTAAATCGCGTTTGTCTCGTTAGCATTGATGTTTGTTCAAGTAGGGTGCAGCACTAGCGCTCTCACCCGATATACGTTTTCATAATGTCAAGATAGTTCGGCAATACCATATAACAAATAATATTTTTAAATATTAATTTAAGAATTGCTCATAATAATTAAACGCGTAAGCAATTCATAATGTTTCTCAACATTTATTATATGGATGAGGTTTGGCTAGTTCAGTCAACGGTAGTACTAATTGCAAGTAATACCTTCTGTAAATACGTATGCACGGTTGACACAGCACATGATTGGTAGCTACTAGCTTCAAGTGTATAATCTTGCTAAATAGAAGTTGTTACAAATAAAAATATATATAATAAACTACGCACTAATAAATATTTTGTGAAAAAATCGCGACGAGCGCCAATAAAAGTGGTGTTAAAATTTGGAAAATTTTTTACCCTACCGACAACGTATAAGCAGAGGACATCGCAATGAAGAAAATGGCAAACGCCACGTGAATACGTTCCACAGGTCATTCTCCATAACCGTATGGTAAGCAATGTTCAGTTTTTATCAGTAAGCGCCCTAGACGTCATGATTTTCGATAATAATATATGTATAATTTGTACAGCATAGGCCAAATTTCTGACTTTTACGTAAAATAAAGATTTCTGGTCAAATTTAGCTATTTTCACCCCACTACGTCAATTTTGGTACTCTTGTTAATAAATAAATTAGACGGCAAAACTCATTTCGATTTAACGCAACGTTATAGGAACTCTTTCAGTTGAGTAAAACAAAATAGAAATCAAACTCGTGGCAGTCTTCCTCCGAACTCCATTAAGTAGCATCGTGGCGTTATGACATCGTTAATTAAGTTATACAAGCCTATCAAAGTAAAGGGGATTGGAGGTTCAGAAAATTAGAGGATTGCGGCATCATTTTCAACTCCGCAGAATTGCCGAGGTTCGTGCAGTTAGGTTGGTTAGATATACTTTATTGGGAGTAAGTGCGCTGTAAAATTGGATCGTAAATAATAAACATGAATATCGTTGTAACAGGCACGCACGATTTCGCTTGGATGAGG
Source organism: Trachelus troglodyta (assembly GCA_030142635.1). Taxonomy (NCBI): domain Eukaryota; kingdom Metazoa; phylum Arthropoda; class Insecta; order Hymenoptera; family Cephidae; genus Trachelus; species Trachelus troglodyta. The sequence goes on from JARQTJ010000052.1 coordinate 544,171, forward strand.
TAATTATTGCAGGAGGATAACCAGGGTTGAAAATTGTCATTGTCACCCGACGAATTCCATCTGGATTGACGTTATATGATTGCCTTCATTATTGCATAGTTTAGCCTGTATACACGTATTTCACACCTGCCACGCAACGATGCAGGCAGACACGAATGATACATGTGACGTTATCGCGCACTGGTTGATCATATTCTAGGATGCTATTTGTAATAATTCCAGTATAATTGCATTTTTATTTTTTATATTTACATTTCTATCCACTTTTTTGCGAAATTACAGCAGAATTTATTTCAAATTTTCATGCACAAATTAGTCAATATTCTGTAATTCTATTTGCGCTAATAGAACGGATGGCTGTTATATTTGCGTTTCCATATATTTTATTAAAATTTACATTTCATACATAATTTATGTTGAGAAAAACTCATAGCACGGAAGTAAACAAATGTTTTTGTGAAGACTATCCTTTTTTGCTTCCTCATAGAGGAAGCTATGTGACGGTGGAAAATTTGCCTGTCGAGATTTTCATGTCACCATGGTCAGCATGTGCCAAAACGTAGAGAAAACGCGTTTGAAGAAAATGTCCGGATGTATGTGTGTGTGTGTATGTAATAGCCTCCTAAAATTCAAACGTGTATAACTCGAGAACGGTTTTAGCTACAGCCCCCAAATTTTGTAGGCACGTGCAGCTCCACAATCCCTTCATTGGCTATAATTTTCGTCATGATTCAAGCCGCGGCTCGGAATTTATGTCGTTTTCAAATTCCCAGAAAAAGGACGTTATTACTCTAGCGATCGCAAATTTTGTGATAATCGTCTAAATAGTTCTTGACGAAGAAATTTGTATCCAGTTGGTTGGTATTACATTTGGGCCGAATCTATTGAGAAGTTTTGATTTTATGATATTTTTAATTTTTTGAAAAATTAAATTTATCAATTTAACTCACGTCAACTTTGACCGATTGAGCTCCAATTTTTCAAAAGTATAGAATATCATTTAGCCGTGATATGTCTCAAGTTTGGCGGAGCTCGGCAAAACAGATATGATTATACATATATTCAAGTTTCTGAATTTCAGCCGATTCAAAAATATTAGGCCCGAAGAGATCATGCAAGAGATTTATCCTTACATGCGTTCTCTACAGTATGAAGCATCCTAAGTTTTGAGAGGCATCATGGGGATTCACGTTAAACCAGCCGCAAGTTGAAACTTGCAATTTGCTTCCTCCGAATTGTAAGTAGTGTACGAAGTTCCTATATGAGGAAACCAAGAATTAAAATTTTGCAATTTGCGTCCTCTGAGCGTCCTCGTCGCTAGTATATGAAGATTTATCTATGAGCTATTATAAAATGCACAGTCAATACGAGCATACACGGCACTCACATAACTGTAATTTGTCATAAAAAAGTGGTTGATATTTTATCGTTTTGAATAAAACAAGTGTTAGATAAATTCTATATATTTTCATTGAAATTTCAAACAGCCGTTTGCCGTCCCTTGGTGAAATTGGATAAATGCTTGTAATGGAGATGCCATGCGATGCCTATGCAGAGAAAGGACAAATAAATGTGTCCGGATAAAATTTGGAGGAAATCGCATGGCGTGGGTTAGATTTATGGTAAGAGCGGGTTCTCGAGTATCGATGGCTATATAGGTACTATTTAGGGGTGGAAATTAAATGGCATCCGAGGTGACGTCGTACTCGCGAAATCCTCGCAGACAATGTCCAAGTCGTTAATTTGTTTCATGCGCTCGTAAAAATGTCCCTCTATCTCTCTCGCGTGACCCTCCCAGACTGCAGTAGGTACCACAAGCCGACTGCCAGACATCTGGCCGACTTTGTTCCATCCGCACAATGTCCCGGCGCGACAGAACGCGTGAGAGAGTAAGCGAGAGAGAGAAAAAGAAAAAGGAAAGAAAATGTGCCTTCCCACTATCGGAACTTCTTTTCCGTATCTATGGAACATTTTTGTCACTTTGTAAGGTAAAAAATGAAATTAGGTGTGTCCCAAAAATAGGGCGCTTCTTTGTCGAAGACCCATAGCCATATTTTATGCTGCAGGTATAAAGAAACGTTCGAATCTGAGAAGGGTTATGTGCTTACGTGGACGCCTATAGTTATTGATTACTGAAACTATCCGACTGTGGGGGGATATAAAAAGTGTAAAGAGAAATAAAGAGGGTAGCTCATTATTTGACTCGATGAACGAGTAATTATCGAGGTCATGCGTTCAACGGTGTATTTAGTCTCGTGTAGTATTTCTCCGTAGTTACAACCTATTATGAACAGCCTCCACTGGTCCAATTAATAGCAAAACATGATCCAATTAAATATGGCTAATTGATGGTCGCTGACGAAAGTTAAATTTTTTCTATACTACATACACGAATCTACATAGGGTGGAATTGAGAGACGAAGAATCTCAGCGGCGTTACTCACTCCTAGTCGAGGATTTAATTTGATTTTGCATTAGATTGATCGGAATTACAACGTGAGTTCAGCTTCGTTTTCAAATCGGGAATGTTATAGGTGATTCACGTAAATGGTGTAGACGTCTAATAAAATTACGGGCTGTATATAATTATTATATTAATATTGTAATATTTATGTTAATATTATATTCACATTCATTGTGACTTTATGATATAAGAATTTCAAGCAATACGCAAATATTGTACTATAAATAAACAAAATAAAAATAATTTAATTCTTATCGGCTCTCCTATGTGGCTTGTTCATGTTTTAATGGAAATATAACAAAAACTATCTTCGAACGAAGTCTTCAAATTGAGTGTAATATCTTCATTTAATCCGTTATCCATTAGAGATTTCATGTCAGGTATAGAACAGTTTTCATATTGATGACTAACGTATCGTGTAATGCAGTGGACCATGAGAGGTCTCGACTAAAAAGACTGCTATAGATATATTCAATATTTCATAGATTATTGAGTATGACCAGCACTGCATAAACACAATAGTTTATTTAATGGCTACTTGAAAATACCAGATATGTATGCACGTTATACGATAATGATTAAATATTGGTTTATGTAATTTCTGTATGTATGATTTTCATGTCAAATATTGTATTTTGTTCGTGAGCTTAAACCGCGTTTGGCTATAAAATGGAAACGATGCAATGAACGATACCTTTTTCTACTGACCTTTCGTGGCAACAATCTGGCACAATTCGCCATTCGATATTCCAAGCTGATATTCCATTTAATGTATTGCCCTGTACAGTTGTCCTCGATACCATGCAGATAATATAAGTATTCGCAAGATGCTTGTTTGTCGAGGTTCTTTGCTTTTGCAAATCAATTCAGCTTCTTTTAATTCTTCTACACTTTTTGATTAGCTTGCTATACTGCAACTGGACATTACTTGTTTATCGTTTTCACGTATTATTGGTATGTTATATTGAAGGTGAAATCCATTTTTTTATATCCGTGGTTAACCTATCTGTGTGATTAATAGTGAGAAAATTTGTTCTGCCTTACAGATAAAAAGATGACCTATATTATAAAAGCTCTCGACACAGTTTTGATCAGGTATCAGCCTGGCACGAAGTTTCCAGTCAAAGGATTCGCGGAAAACTTTATTATCGAGTAACAAGTCGTGCGAACTTACGTACAAGTTTCACAAAGTTTTCGGCAATTCAATGCCGAGTGACTCGCAGCCGTTTATCATTTAATCAAATAAATATGTAAGGGCGTGTGCTCCTTTATCGAATAATAGTTATTTAACGACAAATAAAAACCATTAGAAGAAATCAGCTAGATTCAAAAGTGCCAATAAAATATTCATAATCCTATAAAAATCTAACGATTAAACTGGATCGTCGAATAGATCAAATCCGATTTTAGTATTCAGTCACTGGAATCACTAAATAAAAGAAAAACCAATGAATGCCGTTTAACCTTTAGAACAAGTGTTTCACCAGTCCCGAATTTTTTTTTAAATTCAAACTGCGTAACATTTAAGAGAAAATAAAAAAATTCTCGAACACGTTTGTGCTTAATGTACAACTCTTCCTCTTTTTTCTCGTTCTATTACACGAATCATAATGGGAAAGTTTTGTGGCGTCCAATTCCCCCCAAGCCTCCGGCGGGGCGCGCGGCGTCGCGACGCGCTAGATGGTGAATCCGAGAGAGGCGTCGTGGCGTTACGGAGGCTGACGACACACTGACTGCTCGACGGCGCCCATTCCTATCTCGAGCCCCACAGTCTCCTAACGGCGCTCAGGCCAAAATCCACCCCCGCATTTCCAACCCCTTTATTCAGTCCCGTGCCCTCTTATCAAGGAGCTATTGCCCGTGATTGCCGGAATCCCTGATCGCTCGTTTTCCCGAGGAGCGATCGCGAATGCACGTGACTGATCGTAGAGATCTTGATCCTTGATACATACACATATCTCATTCGATTCATAAATAATCACTCGATCACTGAACCTGAATTCACGGTAAACAAAAAACAAGAAATTTATACATATTTATGAGACGTTTCGCAATCAGCATTTCACTTAATTGCGGACAGCATTTAAAGGACATTTGTTAACATTCTATTACATAAGTGATCTCGGAAATTCTGAAATGGCATTCTAGTGTATTTAATGGACTGACTATAGTAATAGCAGCAAGCAAGTGGAAGACAGGGAAAAGTGCAAAATCTATAATTGGTTCAAACGCAATTGGCGAAAAACAATCGTTTCTCTAGAATGCATTTATATTTGAATAATCGATCAACGCGTTTATGACGGCTTAATAAATCAATGGAATAGATCGAATCAAATTGTTTTAGTGATGGTGGATTTCGCGCATTATTATTTCATTTAAGGAACGTGTTTCTACTCATACGTATGTGCCTCTATACATAGAAATATGTAAGTGCTCGTCTCTGGTTACATAACTACCCTCCATTTCCGGATGCACTGACGAATACTTACATCTTGGTATTACGACTCTGTTTTTACCATAATATCTTCAGTGAATGCTAATGAGTCGATTCCGAGTCGGTTTTGCTCCGCTGCTTATTTGCATTTATTATGCTGAGGAGAAAAAAAAGAAAAGAAGGAAGAAAGGAGTGTTAAAAAATTTAACAGAGTAAGTGAGTGCTATATGCTATATGTGCGCGTGCTATTTTAACATTTTATTGTTACGTAACAATTCGTGCGATATGCTGTAACGCTGCTGACTTTTTTGTGTGACTTTTATGACAATATTTATCAAGTTTTATATGAGTATTTTTTGTATATATAACTCTCACAACAATGATTGCGTATTGGTTATTTGGAATAATAAAAGACTCCACAAATAACAAATCCTCTTATATTTTGCCAATTTTTATACTCTTTTTCCATAGTGGGTGTATGGTTAGTTATTGTATTTCACGATGTTTGGTAGAAAGTATTTGCTGCTTCTGAAGGTTCACAGTATATTCAAGGAAAGAGGATTTATGAAGGAGATCGTATTGTTTTGTCTTATATGTTACATATGTTTGAGGACATTTTAATGCTTTGTCATGTACTTTGACATATCGATAATAAATTTGAAACAAATACCACGTGACAGAAATTTTTTCATCCTTTTGGATTATTGGAAAAAAATTATTTTTGTCTTACGTCTGTGCCTTTGTTCAAATTCATAGACAATATTTGTTTCTTTGTTTATGCATTTTACCGTCTACTCATTGTTGCTTATACAAGATATATTAAAGAACAAGAGAATTGTATTCTTGTTTCATGAAAGGTTTCCTAATTACTGGCTTTATGCTGCACGATGCTAGCCGTAGCTAGCCGGACGTGATTTTCACAATCTTTATCCTTTTTTTATCATAGCGACACTAGACTCACGTCATTACGTTTAAAATTGCCGTAATACCTAAGTCTAATTAAAAAAAATTAATTTAATTATTTAATATTGAATAATAGGATGTTTGCTGGGTAGTCGTATAGACGTGAAGAAAATTTGTTTAAACTAAACAGACTTACGTTACTACTAAACTACACTTACGTTACGAGTTCGTTGTAGACTGCATATTTTGATCAGATATTTTATATATTTGGTTCTTCACGATCTAAGTTAAATAGTACATGAAACATGTAAGTAAAAATTATAACGTATATCGGATGTTGCATTGAACCTCCTATCTGACATACTGGACAGACGCTGCAAGCTTGGCGCTGCAGACGTGTGGAGAATTACAGAAACATATTGAGTGTAGCTCAATAAAAGAGACAAAAAATCGACAAATAAACTCCTTACTTTTAAAATAATTTCGTTCAATATTGAGATGTAGTTGTTTGCATAATTATTCACATAGTGTATCCATGGTACGACATATTGGAGAGAATAATTAAATTGTGAAAAATAACGGTACACAATTAATCGTATAAAAGACATATTATTTAGATCTAGAATATAGATGTTACTATATTTTAGATACGGGATTTGCTTATTCTTCATTAATCAATATTTGTGTTATATACCTATATTAGGTTATATTTAAAACGAGTATATAAAATTGTATAAATTGAGACTACCGTTATGGTCAAGTATCCTACATGGGGTTTCTCTATATCTGTAATGTTATATTAATAAGTCTATAAAGCACAAAATTAGGGTAAATAGTTTCGCCTTGAGACCTTCATGCGATTGCTTCTCACATAAGTTTCATTGCCGAAAGCAAAATAATTTGGCAGATTCCTATTTTGAAATTGAACGTTTTAAAGTTATGCCCATACGAACCACCCTAACATGAAAAAATGGCGAGAAAGAGTAGAAACGCGTAAATTGGTTATGAAGTTTCACAAAATACATTCTTATTGCCCAAGAAATCCGTTCCATTACGTGTTTTAGTTTAATAGGATTTTCTTGATTTCTGCTTAAATCTAACACATTCCTATCCGCTTATCTTGAACGTTACACCTCAAAGCTCCTATTCTCAAAGTTTCAAAACATACTATATCAATCAAGTGCATTCGTAATAATATTTGAATCAGTTGAATAGAACTTCTCGCGAAACTTCTTAGAACAATTGAAACTGAAACACCGTAAGATAATTGAATAACCAGTAATCATTATGCATGATTGCATTCACGCACAGATTTCCAACAGTTAGCTACTGGCAATGCGCTTCGCCAGTTTCGCGTGCATACTGAAACGAATTCCATCCGAATTATTCTAGCTGCGAGATCTCGCGCATATGATATACCGATGAATACAAATGAGACGATTCTGAATGGAATCTGAAACTGTGGAAACATTCCACTGGAGTAAATAAACGAGAAAACCGAATGAACCCAGAATAGATACGTCTGCTTGTTTTCATTAAGATTTTGCGAAAATTAAGAAACGTGTACTTTCACAGTTATCACCTTAGGCTGCTCTTAGGCAAGATAGATGGATACGATACCGAAGCGAAAAGTAAGCAGAGTGCCGGTTGAGTACGAACTACGTAAAGTTAGGAGTCAGGAAGAGCTTCGTTAAATTATATCTCCTCTCGAGTCTCATGAGTTAATTAATTTAATTCGCATTATCGTTACTTTCCGGGTTTCAAGCGGCGAACCCAATACGAAGTTTCATAAGTCGACGGGGATATCGGAATTTATGCTACACGGAAAATCTTTCCGAAAACTTGTAACTTTCGTAACACTCGATATTCGTCCTTGACTGTAGTAGCGAAACTGGGAAGATTCGTCGGATAAAAATTCGTACTGACATCCATTATACTTTGGTATCCGAAATCCGTCTATAACGCTTCCAGAAATCATCCGACGAAGTCGCTAACGAGATTATCCAGATCTCGTCTTCGTTAGTCGTAGAAGACGTTGCTAACGGGATCAGTGTTGGGAGGCGTCAAGCTTGTCCTGTGCCAAATAATTGATGGATTAGAAGGACGCGCAATGGCCACCTTAAGCCTCCATAAGCCTGCGAATGTCTTCCTGAAATTTTTCTGATTACATACCTCGAGAACCATTAGGTATACGTGTGACTGGTGGCTTTTCGCCTTCCACATCTTTAACTATTGAATCACGTGGTATACGTAGGTATCTAAAGTGCCTAGTGCCCAAGACGTCCATCTCCTAGGAAGAATCATATTAGATTCTTCTCTCTTGGATAAATCTAGAGGTAGACTGTACTAAATAACACTTTGCCGAGCCTCGGGCTAAGGTCCGATATTCAACCCTATATCGAAGAACCTTTTCAATGGGACTCTTCCCAGGAGACATTTTGCCAGCTAGCAGGAAGTAAAAAAATTGGATAAAGTCAATTTGTCCACTGGGCGACATGCACTCGGAGAGATTCCAGCAACGCGAAAGGTTCCTGGGAAAATGATTACCCAGGTACCTAGAGTATGAGGGTGGTTCTTTATGATGATCGAAAAGAGGCTCGACTCCTGGGTATTAAGGAAGAAAAATCTTTAGCTATTGTTTCGGTATGTACACAAAAGTTGAAGCACAATAGAGATTCTTTTTCTTTCGGCTAGAGTAAAAATAGAGCAAACCCCTCTATGACGTGGTTCGCTCTTTGTCAACGAAAACGGTCTCCTCTTCTTTTTATGACTTCGTAAACTTTTAAACCTGAATTTTCCACACGTTCCGACCCGGTTAACGTGGATACGTGGCTACGAGGGATTGTCCGTTAAACTTATCTGCCTGAAACTTCCACGGAAGGTACGAGATAACGAGCTTCTTTCATCGCTCACTGACCGATTTATACTCCGCATTTTTATGGAACGTGCGCGTCCGAGATAGATTCCATAGTCACTTGTGTTTAAGATTTGAAGTCAACGCCCGTAAAACTCTGATGATATTTAAATGAGCAAATTTTCCTGCGAAATTTGCAATGCCATCAACCGTACGTGTGTAAAATAGAATATGATATAAATCTTTACGAAAAGTCCTTGTGTGACGTTCTCTTCAAAAATTAATTAGATATGGCATAATTTAAAAATTTGTTGATCTTATTGAAACTGTAATGCTACGAAATCATTTGAAATTTGGACCATTGAATTATTAATAGAAGACACGTCTACTACGCGAATTTCAAGTTAATCATCTACATCGTTTACAAAATTGTAACTGTCAAAAAGTTACTCTCTTATGCATATGAAGATGCGGATATAGTACATTATGATACAAGTGCGGAAAGTTGATGATTCCTGACGAGTGTGATGTTTGCCGTCCAAGGGAAGCGAGGGTGACAAACGTCACACGAGTAGGAATCACCAATCCGCACGCGTATCATATACTATTTTTTGTAACAATGTACGGAAAGTTCGCAGTATGTGCACCAAAAAGAAGCACGAAATGGTCGACTCTTGATGAGTTCAGAGTGTGCGGGAATGTTATGATTGCTGCACACTCTGAACTCATCAAGAATGGACCATTTTGTGCTTGTTTTTTGGTGCGCAAACTGTATACTTTCCGTACAGCGTTGCAAAAAATATCTAGAAGCATTTTTTATAGGATTCTAATGAATGAAAAAAATATAATCAACTACCTGTGTGACAAATTAACGAAATATTAGAGACATTGTTAGGACGTACCAGTACAAGATTCAAGTCACTCATCTACACCATTAATTAATTTTTTAAATGTTTTGCTTCGTGACTGAACACGTGGTTGTCACGTCTGGGAATCGTTTGTCGTAGATTGAATATTAATATGTAACCTTTAAAATCACATAAAGAAACTATAACTACGTTTATATTACAAAAAACTGTGCATCTGCAGATCTTCACAAAAATTTGTTACACCATCGACAAGTTTTGTATTAAAAAATTCGGTATGAACAAAGTTGGCATCCTGTTGAAGAACAATAGAGTTCTCCCTCATATTCCCCTTTGCGATGAGAGATCCTGAAATTGCTTAAGTAAGTTTCTTAGCAATAAAGCCACGTCTCGTTTTATGTCATTTTAAAATTGTCGTAAACATATTGATTGGCGTCGAAAGATTTATATTTCTTTTATTGTAATATTTGCACGTGCTGTCATTACGTATGCAGGACCAAAATCATTCTTGGAATCGATTTCCTTGTAAATTCGAATCGTGTCGCGTAATTTACTTGCAAAATTGTAGGGGGACTCCTATATCGAGTAACCTAGTTACTTCTCCTATTCTGTCTCGGTCTCCCTTGCTGCTGGGGGTTCGACAACACTTGTGTTTCTAGGGTTTCACGGAAGCCTTTATAGACCCTCGAAACAGTCTACTCGCAGACACGGTTCAACAAAAGTGCTCTATTGCTAGTTGTAATTATAGCGAACAACCAGTGAAAGCAAAAGTGACCGTTACGAAATGGCTGTAATCCAAGGCACTGGCAATTTCTTCATTTATGAATATAAGATACGAATTACTTTTTCTTTTTTCAAAGCGCCATCGGCACGGCCAGATAAATATTTTTATTGTGTAATACATAGTCATTTATTTGAAAATAACGATGGAAATCTTAATTTAAAATACAGAAATGAAAAGGGGACATTAAATTTATTACTAGGCCATTTTGTGAATACAGTAACGAAATTGCGTCTGAAAGGAGAGAAATAAGTTTAGAAATTACTAGTGCCAATTTCCAACGCGCGACTGTTTTTCCAACTTTCAGGAGTACTGTTAATTCTCGCATCGCTGAAAATGTTCGTATCTCAGGATACGATCGAATTCGATTCCTTAAGTTCAAACAATTGTTCAACAACCACCGATAGTTTCGTGATATTTCATCCAATAAACACAAGTGCCCATGTCGAGCCAGTTTTCGATGACGTAATGACCGACGAGACGAAAGATAATGTCAACGTGTCGCACTTGAAGACGCTCACATTGCCAAAGGACTGGGACGAGCAAAAACCTAAATTAATATTTCCAAAAACGTCATCAGACGAGCGTTACAAAATGGCTGGTCTCCATTTCGAGAGAGGAATATTCATCTTCAATTTTCTCAGAAGCGTTTTGTCCGTCATACAACCATACGACATCCCTTTGGGTAAAATGCAGATAATCAATGTCAAAATGTTAATAATTCAGTCTAATTTCTATAAAAATTTCAGATTTACTCCGAGATACCGTAGACAATCGTGTAACAACCTCAAAATTCATATCTCAGGTAAGTACCAATTTTGTATCGCTTGTATCATTTTACATAATTTATTGCCCGGTGCCAAATAATATAATTAATACAGTTTTTCATTGTTCAAATCTATTCTCGTGTGTTCATTTTGTTGACTCATATAAAATAATACAATTGAATTAAGTTTGAATATCGTAACACGCTGTAGGCTTCTGTCTTTGCGCACATCAAGATAACTTCATTAGCAATGGAACAGAGCAGTACCTAGTATACTATAGGTATACCTACATAGTTATTCTCTGATTTTTCAGTTCATACATATAGAGGCAGTTTTCCTAGCCCTGGTGGGTGTATGCTGTTTGTTGGCATGTGTGATTCCTGGCACGGAACTTTGGCTCGCCTGTCGTCCAATCAGAGACGATTACAAGCCCTCGCAGCATCCTAGGCTCCTGGCATTTTTCTTGTCAGTCTTCGTCTTCGTATTGGGGTAGGTACAGTGAACAAACAGAGAAAAAAGAAAAACGACTGATAAAAGCACTATAAAGTTAATTCAATATCACAAGAATCCATTCAATTTTCTTTAACGGTAAAATATTAATTTCAGCCTGTGCATGGTGACCATGACTGTTTGCAACGAGGCCATCGGAGTCGGTATCAAAAAGATTCCACTGGCAGTGGAAACTGCCCTTCAGGATTTCGGTGACTATCACACGGGATCTACTACGCAACTACGAAAATGTCTTACGAGGAGTCTCGATGTGGCTACTGAAGCCATATTGGCAGATCTGGACAGTGAGTCTTTTTTTGTACCTTAGCAAATATTTGACAGTTTCAAAAAAAGTATTGAAGTAAAAGAAAATATTGTTCTGGGGTTTCAACCTATATTCTTAACTCGAACCATAGTAGCATCAATCGATAATCCATTAACAGTATATAATTTGTTTAGTAATATAAAAATCAGTTCTCTTATGTATTACACAGTTCATTTCCTGTCCGAACCATATATTTATTTTTCTCCGTTTTTTTTTAACAGTGCTTTGACTTAAATGATGCAAGTCAAGTCGTACAGGCCAGTGTTTCTATGCTAAAATTTGTTTTATATAGTTACTGCAGGATAGCAATGAAAAAGTGGAATAGTACTGGTACACTAAAGAATATTGTGTAAGCGAGAACGAAGAAGCCCCTTTGCAACTATGAAAACAAGGAATTACGCTGATACAAAAAGTCGCAGCTTGTTTCCTAAACAAAAATATAAAAATGCTAATCTAGTGAATAGACAGCGCCTTGAACTTCCGGTCATGTATACTTTAATACTATTTCTACGGGTGGTGGGTCGCTCGCGTGGAGTTTGTTTGCAATTCTATTACAAGAGAGGATGCGTGCCAGGATTGCAAAGCATCTCCCGAGCATTCTTTCCCATAGATTTACGCGTATATACGGGTATGTTTGTTTAGCAGCTTAATAATTTTTGACACTTCCAGCAAATACGACGAATCCACGAAAAATACCGTTCTGGATTCTTTCCAGGATTGAAGACTAACGGACAGATTTTAGCCGGAACCTTGCGTAGCCCGGGAAGTTGGCTCAGTAAAGGGTAGTGAATAGAATGCATAACGTGTATACTTATAAAGCAGGTTGAATTTCCAAAAAATAGTTAAAAAAAGCAACCCTTTATCTCCCGTACAAGAAGACTCGCTTTCGTTCACTTGACCTCGCTACCATTACGCACCCAGTGAATATTACGTAGCTATTGTATAATATATTTGTCACCTTCCTACTCTGAGAAGCATATCCACACCACAGGTATACGTATGACGAAGCTTTAGTGAACGACCTAATGCGCGTCCTCCGTGACTCCGTATCCATTAACTAAACAGACCCTAAGCGTTTACGAGCGGTAATATTGCAATACCCATCATGGACGTTCATACGAACCAAAGACGCATAGCTGACTAATGAATACTATCAGGGTCTAGCATGCAGACATAATATACCACAGTACGGATGTTAATAACCGGTGTGTATTAGGATTGGTACCAGGATGCGAGATAGATACAGGTTGGGTTAGTGTTGTACTATTTGTACATATAAGAGCCCGAGGCGCCGCTGTGGAACAACGCGTCAATATTTGATTTACCACCACTTTGTTTCCAAATTTTATATCTAACCAATAACTATATAGCTGTAGATGATTTCAGATAACTCGAAATACATGTTGCTTTTAAAAATTTCTTATAGAATTTTCGAAAGCGATTATCTGGTATACCAATGTTTAAATTCCATATTGACACGTAGTAAGGCTTATACGACGTCCTAACAAATTCTAATTTCAAACCACTGCTTCGCTGGATGTTTAATTAATTGGCTTGGCGAATTGATCCAGTCGGAAGCAAGTTGCTCAGGCACGAGAATTGAACGAGGATAGAGGCTCACTCTGTAGAGCCTCATTACGTGTAGGTAACTGTGCTTAAATTATACGCTCGCTGTGCATCGCTACTGGTTGAAATCCCTATCAGATTCTGATAACGAGGGACGGTAGTGGCTGAATAAATGATTACAGATTCGAATCGACGTGATAAGATTTACAATGTCTAGTTTCAGGCTGATTTTGGATATATCACTAACGTGTATTTAAATGATTATGACTCGAGTGCGAGGAGATACCGTGTTCTTAGGTCGTATAGGATCTTATTGTATTTATCTGTATAAATTGGCTTCTTGTCTACGAGGATTTAAAGTTTGATCTCTTTTCTTTTCAGATGTCGAAGAACTACTCGGTAAACCTGTTCAGGTAGAGCTGTCTACCGAAACGGGACTTGATGTTGCTCTGGATGCACTTTTAGATGTTGCCAATGGTAAGATAGTATCTATATTTATTCTCGGTACTCCATGAAATGCATATATAATGTAATCTCCATTGATAACGACTCGAGAGTCAGACAGCACCGAAAGCGGGACCATGAACCTGTTCACCTAATTCAATGAGATGGCATACGAATAGAAATTTACATGTTCAAGGCAACTCGCCTGACATGCGCAACGCGGGAAATATGAATTTATTGAAACGCATTATTAGCATTGAAACAGTACGTACCTATCTATTCTCATGTGAATTTTACCCGTTCAATTTAACATAACCAGTGTACTAACTTGTTCGATCAATCTGACACGACTAACGGAGTGTCTTCATGATTTATTAGTGTGTCAAGTGGATTTGAAACTTCTTGAAAAACGATTACTGCAATTTCGTTGCACTTTCAATGGATATAACCAGCACTTTCGTTATCGACTTTCAATAATATTCCCGTACAGAGGATATAGAGTATATTAATCAAGACTCCATATATGTATGGCATTAAATCATTTTTCAATGCTTTCTTCCTGTATCTGGAGTAGATTTAGTAAATTGTACATACAATCCATATGTACTGAAGTTACGTACCGAAAGCTGTAGTAAACCTAAGTAAGTAAAGCCTTTCCTTCGTCTTTTCAACTATTAACGACCAGTGTAATGCCGTTATATCGAATCAATAGCGAACAGGAATTTCAGTTTAAAATTAGCCCAATTAGGAGTAACGTAAGTACTAGTGAGGTTACTTTGTCGTAATGCTATTGCCTCGGAAGTAAACTCACTAAAGTAACCAGTTAAAAAATACTTGAAACCGGAAGAAACCGACGTGGGTTTCCGTCTCCTGGTTCGTAAGTATTACTTCTCATATTTCTCGGGTGTTTCGCTCCACGTAGCTAGACGACTATGAGTATAAAATTATTTTGCCCTCCGAGGTCTCTAGCAATGAAAGGACTGTCTGAGGTAGGAAAAGCGACGCTGACGTCCTTGACAGTAACGCTTCAAGATTTAGCGCTTGGGAAAGTTCATCTCCACCGTAAAAACGGCTCATGCCTAAATAGAGAAGTGTAAGTTAATTGCCGGTAAAAGACACGCGGCAGGTCAAGGGTTGGTAAGTTCAGTATACTTAGTCGTATAAATCGAGTAGGTCTTGTGAACTCTCCTGTTAAGTGACCCCTCGTCGCAGTATCACTTAGTCATAGGACAGAGTTACTAACTGAATATTAACTGAATTAGTACACCGTGGCCTGATAGCAGCTCTATCTTGCGTCCGGACAACCCTCTACGCTCGACTGTCCCTTCGCTTCCGTTCTTGCTTCACTGATGGAGTCTGTTTAAAGCTTATTTCCTTAATAGCTGAATCGATCAGTGCAATAGTCTGTCATTTGTAGTTTAGATAGCGGATGATGGAAGTGCATGATAAATGGAGCGAACTGGTACGTTAGCAATAGAGAATAGAGACTCGTGTCGATATTCGCCAGATGGCACGTCGGGAGACGAAGTTGTTGGAAACTTTTGCCAACGTTACCTACTCGGAGTTGACAAGATCTAGGGAAGTGGCTGACAGGCTTGGTAAATGGCGCACGAACAACTCCTGGAGTCATATTCTGAGAAGGGAGGAATGCTCACCACTAAGAAATCTGTTCTCGCAAACTGGCCGAGAAACTTCTTAGAAAAGTTTAATCATGCTTGGAATGAGCTTGTTCGTAATAGATATGGTCGGGTGGTTCCGTCGGCTTTATCTCCAGAGGCCATTTAGTAATAGCTTACAATGTAAAAGAGTCACCCCAGTGTGGAACTGATATTGCAGCTTTGCTGTAGCACATATTTTCCTTTTACAATAAATTTTGGCCTATCTGGTTAAACAGGAAATGCGACCTAATATTCCGTTCAAACTGTCCACAACCTCTATAGGTATCTACCTAGTAGCGCTTAACTTTTCACCAGCAATTGAGACAAGGCGAACACTGTAATTTTATGCAGTTCACAGTTGTTTCATTTTATGCTAATTGTCAGACAGATAATTAATTCTTGAAAATTCTTATTATTCATAATTATAAGTACTAAAAGCCAACAACTTATATTTGATCTATGTGAAAAAACTTGAGATCTAGGGGACTCTTTCACATTGAAATTCATAAAAAGATGGAACTTTTGAAATACATATATTTAACTTGAGAGTGGATTATAATTTGTAATAGAAATCTGTCACGTGTCTATTTATAGATTAGAATTTAGCTCGAAGGCTAATCAATCTTTTACTGAAAATTGAGTCGCATGTTTTGTAGGGACCCAGGAACTCTCATTGAGGGCTGAAGCCCTGCTGAAGGAGGGCGAACGAGCTCGCGAATTAGGGGAGGAATTGAGTCGTGAGGCGAATGAGCTACGTCGCCAGCTAGAAGCGGCTTCGAGGAATTGTCCAGCCCCGGATCGTCCCCTCTGTGCCATTCTCAACCCATCAGGACTTCACCTGGCCCTCCAGCTAGACCGGGTGAATAAGCCGGAGACAATTATTTAACCCCTTTTAATCCCTTATTAAGATGAAGAGGTCCATTCACACTAATTTACAGCTTTTAGATTTACACTATCTATTTTCATGTATGAACCTCAAACGAGAAGGATCTTACAAAAAAAAAGAAAACGACACTTGTTTTCCGTTAGGCAACGAACGGATGTCATTCACTGGATTTCCGGTTGCGTTTCTGTCTACAGCCCGAAGGGACTGATACCAACGTCTCCGACGGGAAGGAACGCGAATCGCGAAAGTGAATTTCCTGAGTTTGCCTAAGGGCTTTTTCTTTTTTCTAATATTTTAATATCTCTTTTATTTTCTCCAGTCTTTTTCTTTTGACGTACCAAACCGAGTTTGAATTAGTTACGGGTACTTGGTCGCTTTTCCTTCGTTTTATTTGACCGAATCTAACGGTCATATAAAAGTCCAGGTCGCGTAAGGAACAAAGAGGGTGTCTAGATAGACGAACTGAAGTGAACAAAAAAGACAAAAGTTTATTATACCCGCAATTCGATAGAATGAGAAAGAATGAAATTGAACGAAGAGCAGCGATAACTTTTCAAGGACTATTTCATGTAGTCCTTTCTCTTACTGCACCCTTGTCTTCGAGTAGATACCATTTCTCCCTAATTCATCCTCTTTATCACAGACTGAAACTTACGGGTCTGACCTCTTTCTCTCCTAATTGGTCCCAGGAAATAAATCACGACACCCGTAAAGTTCTTGGAGTCTTTTTTACCTTGCGCATCCTTCCCGATGAGTTCATTCCGCTTCGAAGTCCAACCGAAGAATGCGCGGAGTTCACGACCCGATTAACCTCACGATTCTATTTATGATCGCTGAAAAATATTCGACTTAAAACATGGCAAGAATGGAAACCGTACGTGGGCTTAAAAAATTTATAGAATTTTCAAAATCTTCTTGGAGAGTCGGATTGAATGAATAATCACATTCGTGTACCAGATACTCGGCATAGCTCATACCAAATTTTGCACAGAATTTCAAACATCACTGGGCTGAACGACGACATAAATTGGACGCTCAAATATTTACTTAGGCGGGGATCAGGGTCTAAACATTACGTACTAAGCAAGAACAGGCAGCCGAATGAGAAGGAAATTCAGAGGACGTACACAGCGTAGTGGAGAAGACGGAGTATAGAGTCTGTAGTGGATTAATATAGATCTAGATGGATGTGAATGGTCAGGATAAACGAAATGCACTGATTTCCTGATCCCTTCTATTCTGTTTACCCTTCATATGTGCCATTGAAAACCATTCAATTTGCCACGTGTTATGGAACTTTCGATCTATCGTGCAAATTCAAAAGGGATTCTATGCGCGAACGGCGCCATCTTTGAATATGCTCATTGGCCGACGTCGCCCCAGTGAATAAATTGAATCTTGAAAAGCCATAAAAGTCCTACAAGACTCCTGCGAATGGAGATTCAGCCCTTTACTTAGCTGAATACATTTTGTTCAGGATATTAATACTTTTCTCAAACAATTCGATTCAGATCATGATCTGTAATTTCACACGATTCTCACGTTAGGACTATTATGAAACGAATAATTGATAAACGTTAAAGTCTTCTTCATTTAAAATTATTCGAGGTTACTCTTATAAGGTTCGTTCATAGGTATTACAAATATTCGGATTGTGGGAAAAAATGTTTAATTTTTTGTTAAACACATATAGTGGATAGACGGTGCAATCTTAAATAGGAATAAAAGATCGAGAAATTCTACATAAAAAATCACATGTGATGAGAAATTTTTGAGTCGGGTTTCTCTTTAAGTTTTAATTTTTCATTGGACAAATGTCAATTTAATTGAAATTAATGAGGTTAGAGGAAAAGTGGTCTTAAATTCAATTTATTTATTTATTTTTACCAATTTAGCAGAATAGAAGTCCCCGATAATATTAGTAACACTTTTCATTTTCATCTATTGAAACTTTATAATTATTACAAATTTCTAAATTTCATTATACAAAGTACTCTTCGAAATCACTTATTATATTTTTAATAAGATTTGAAGCAAAAATTTCTCGAAACTTTCATGTTGTTCTCAAAGGTATATCTGATCGGATTCAAAATTTTACAAAAAGTTACTGTAATAATGTAAATTCTATATAAATAATATTTCTAAATAATAGTTTAATTCATAAATGAGTTCATTACAACTTTTTAAGGGGATATCATTTGTATAGAATTTACATTTTCATAGTGTAAAACTTTATATCTGATCAGAAATGATCAGATAGAAACAAACGTTGGATTTTATTATATACAATTTGTTTTGCTGCACGAGGAAGTTATTTTCGTAGTCATTGCTACTTAATTAACCTGCTATTGACAATATACAGCGTGTCCCAAAATTCATGCACCTCCGGAGTATGGTCGTGTTCAGCAGGCATCAAAGATCACGAAAATGATCTTGTTCTTGTTGGGAAGTTATTAGTTTTCAAATGGAAGAAGGTCAGAGTTCACCAATTAGAAGGAGACACCAGTGGAAATAGTACGCACCTAAAACTGTGAGTCTTTGTCGCTTGATGTTTTTTTTGACCGCATCAACCAGGTTGCATATGCTATAGACAGATCACGCGAATGTCAATTGCTCCACGGTCCGAGCGTAGGTATATGTTGAAAGATCACGGGAAGCAACTTTACACAGAACCCGCGATTTGCAATTGTTTTGAACGACGCGTTCGGTCGGACGAAAACCCGTATACGGTGCCTAAAACGTGTTGGAATGTTATTTAATTATAGAGAAAAAGATTGTTAAGGATCGAGAAAGAGAACGAGAGAGAGAAAGAGAGGGATGATATTAAATAAAATAAGTAAATTGATTAAAATTGAAATGGGACACGATGCAAAGAATAGGAGTATCTTTTTATTATTAATTATCTTTATTAAAATGTTTAAACGCTAAAAACGGACTGGTAAAGAAAAGTTCCAACATAAAGCTAAAGATCTCGTTAAATTTCCAGCTCCTTAGGGATGATCGTCTACTTCGGCTGCGCGGAACTGAACGAGAAAATCTCACTGAAGCTGGTCGACAAGCTCGTGGAGAATATCTCTACGTACCTCACCACGTCGCCAGGGCGACATTGGACGCTCGCAATCGTAAGCCATTTCCATGAAAAATTAAATAATAAAGATATATCCATATCTGAAAGAGCTTTAGAACAGAACGTTCTAGAATGACCGTCAGAGATTTTGCATTTCCGTGACTTTTGAACCACACCATACTTCCAAACTTCCATAAATCAGACAGTTGAGTGAGATTAATAGGCAATGTATTTCGCGAAAGCACACGTTTGCGGCTGGTAGCAGTTGGGTTGACACGAATAGGGTGAGAAACCTGCCCTCTTGCAGAACATTCAGATTCGATGTCCAAGGAGTGGAAACCTTGAGAATATATATTTCCGAGGGAAGATTTGTTACGCCGGTATCACGTCCCGACACATATCAAGTCAATACGAAATTGGTTACAATCAAGTACAGTTCATAACTTTGATCGATAACTGAAGCGAGAGAATCAAACATAACATCTGCTAATTTTTAAATAATTTAACGAGACACAGTAAAACTTAAAGCACGGGATATTTCTTTTACTGAAGTGCAATGGCCAAAAAAATGAGTAAAACTTAAATTTATGCCTTACTTAATGTATACAATCATCTAAAAAAAATCTATATACTTTTATATTTATTTAGTAAAGAAATATAAATTTTAACATTTTTAGGACGAATGTTTAATTGACTTGGAGATAAAGTGTACATCGTGAAGTTTTCTTCTGTCATTAATTAAAAATGTCCTATATTATCGATAAACGATGAGGGAATGCCAAGCTGTAAGACGGGCACTGTTTCCCACGTTAACTTTTATCGTGAATTTTATATAAAAAATTAATGATAAGTTCTCTCCGCGTATATGCATCAATGTTCAATTATACCATAAGCAAAGAATGAAGAAGAGGACAAAGACAAGACAAGATGATACATGGAAGATAAGAAAAATGTCGAGGTCGTTATCTCTTTCTAAAATAGGTCAGCGGGTACGAACGTTAAGATTCACAAGTATTGCCAAGCCAAGAGCGAACCAAGTAGTTTTAGAGCTTCAGAGTTCAATGAGTCGATATTAATTGTGTGACAATTGCGAGCGCTCCGTTTCTCAGCCATTTTGTGACTCGACTCTCGCAATCCCAGCTTTCCTGGCATAATAGTAATAATCTTCATCATTTTTTGCTCGTCTGCCAGCCAGGTTGCGCTTCGTGGAGTTTTGTTTCTTGTTAGCTCTCACAAGATGGTCCTTGACGCGCATCGTAAGACAACAGAATGAGTTACTAGCAGATTCGCTGGGAAGATGGATAATCTGTACAACATAATAAGGGTAGTGTAAGAAAATTTAGAAAAAAAATTGCCGCGCCATTTATGCACGATTAGAATGTGCCTGTTGATGATAAACGAGTAGCTGCTAGACGAGGACTTTTTCTTGTTCGTAATGTCGAGACGTGGAACGTCTCATCATCCCTTCTATATAGAAAAATATTTAGAGATGTGCTCTGACCATGTCAGAATCGCTTAAATGTCCATCCTGACTCTGGACTTCGTTGTGATTGATGCGATGGATATCCCGTGTTGACAAGGTGTCCTATCGTGTTCTGTATTCCTCTCTACTTTTCTGAACGAACCCTATACAGCCCGCCCGCAGTCAGTGAGTCATCTAGGAAGGGTGGTACCACCACCAGCATGATGGCTAATGTGAAATCCATATCGTGTTTTACTATTTGAGGAGAAAAAAATATCACATTGACAAATCGCCGTGAAGCTTTTGCCCGACAAGTGAAAGTGTATGATAAGTACCTACGTGAGAGTCGAGTCTCTTTTTTTATAAAACTCTTCTCCACGGTGATTCTGTACGAATCCTCACATGGTCTCAAAACTTTTCAATGGATATCCAAATGCTTCAGCGGGCCGGTGAAACTTTTTTTTCTTTTTCCTAGAAATTCGTCAGGAGATCAACGCTGTACGTGCCAAAATAATCGATGAAGCTAAGCATATGGAATCCAGCAATACTGAACTGGCAAAGCAGCTGAAATCAGCCCGAAGGATAGCAAATTACGTGATACCTTATATCAATATATTTGAAGAACACAGATGGTTCGTCGGATTAGGTATGTCCAATTAGATTTATAATTATATGTTAAAGACAACTTGCGGGTATTAATAATTTAAAATCTGATTATGGAACCTGTATAGTATGCAAGTACACACGAATCACACACATGCATAACCAAGTAGGCTCTAGAGAAATGCCTAACGGTGTAAACTGGCGAATGAAGCTTTTAGGATAATGCTCAAAACCGAATAAAAGTTCGGGGCTCAAATTGCATTCAAAGTTCCATCCAATTTAGAGGCATACCCCGGGGTCTACGGGTGACAAAGGGCAGTCGCGGGTAACAGGATACAAACACCTAACCTATCGTATACTGTATATGTATACCTTATTTACACGTGGAAGGATCGATGAGGAAAAGGCAAGAACGCAAAATTTTTTCTTTCTCATTTTCTCAGGTACTATCCTCTGTGTCTTCTTTGTCTGGTCTCTCCTGGTTGGGGCATTGTGCTGCCGCTGCGGAACACCCGAGGGAAAAGTTCGGGCGACACTATTATGGTAAGGTGATCGATCAAGCACGAGCCATTCCATGAATCAACAATGCTTCGTTTTAGCGGAGTGCTAACGAGCTGTGTCGTCTCCATCGTCGTGTGGGCGGTCTTCCTCACAGGCCTCGCCGTATCCAGCCAGACGGAGATGCTTGTCTGTCGACCGCTTCACGATCCAGAATTTCGTACGTTAGAGACCATCCTGGAAACTGAAGCCTTTCTTGGAAAGCCACTAAGTATCCCTTTGAAGGATCTATTCAAGTAAGTAATGCTAAATTAGCAGGCCTACTTGCCAATAATCCTCTTCTATGTGACTGAAACGCTCATTGGGGAGGCATAGTAATTAGGAAGTAAATGCTTACAAATATGTATATCATCATAGGCTTGATACGTGCCAGTCACAGCTACTTATCTTATCATGAGTTTCGTTAAGCTACAGGGATAAGACGAAAAGTTTGTATCAATGATAACAATTTCCTGAACCGTAGTAAGTGTCAGCAGAATGAAGCAGCTTATCCGGCGTTCCAATTGGGAAGTTCTTTGAAGTTGGAACAGCTCACGGCTCATTGGACATGGTCAGGATTGTCGAAAGCTCTTCAAAGAGTTAGGGTAGACCTCAAGGGACTGCGAATTCTCACACCGAACTTGCAGCAGCGTTTGCAGAGTCTCCTTTACGCCTGCGGACCAAATCTTACCGAGCATAGAATCATGGTATGATATGGGAACATTAAAGAAAATATAGAAAATGCTTATTTCAGATACTTCAAAATATCTTGGTGGCTTTTTCCGCATTACTTCGACAGCGGACATCGTCTTATCCGTTTTATCGTCTTATCGCACGTAAAAAAGCGTCATGTCATTAGCGATAAGGGTCTGTCACCCTTAGTAACCGAATGACAATCTCATTTTCTCTCGTCGACCTTCCATCGTCGACCCCTTCTGTGACTTCAATAACATTTCCGCTATTGGCACAAGTCGAAAGAAAATTAGAGGAAAGAAAAAGGAGTAAGGAAGGAAAGGAGACCTTGAAGAGTACTAGACGGATCTATAGGGTCCACAGGATCTATAGGACATATAACTCCTGATTCACATCGGTTTTACCAGGAATTTAAGGATTAGGAGAGACACTTCTCGACAAAAGGATTAAGGTCTATCGTGTTCTTGCGATGTCCACAGATTCAAGGACCAATTCTGAACAGGGACCTAAGTGCTCTGTCCGACCAGGTGGTAAATGTAGCACGGCAGCTGAAGGATCAAAGAACTGCGAGAGACTTGGAGATTATCGCCACTTCCATGAGAAATCTTCTGCTGCGGCAAGTTAAGCCATTAATGAAAATGCAGGATGAGCTTGTTTATCAACTCGCTGGCCTGGAATTGCAATTGCTGCCTCTGCAGAGACAAGTCAATCAGTCGATCTCGCATCTCAAAACGATTCAGTACTACATTGATAATCGAGGTGAAATCATCGCTCAGTTGGTACGTCCAAGTACTTCCTATACTCTTTTCATTTTTATGCAAAATGTATTTAACACTTTATACTGAAAAGTTCGTTTTTGATTCATAGAATACAAAATTATATATAGAGAGATTGGGCACTTATCTAGACCAATGGCGAAGTCACGTACTTGCAGAAATGGGATCCGGAGTGGCGAGATGTCGGCCTCTATGGGACATTCTTCACGGCCTGAGGTTGCTACTCTGTCAGCACGTGTTAGGCCCTATGGTACGTATTAACTTATTTACAGTGACGTGCGATGTTTATTTTTGGAAGAAAGAAAAAAGGAGATAACCAGTGTGTTGGAACCACGTTCACCTTACCATATTCTCATGGGATAATACATTTTAGAATGGGTTTTGGTTCGCCACACTTTTGTGTGCCATCGTCATGATAATCAGTACCCCTACGGCTCATTGCTTGGCTCTGGTGTACAGAAAACAGTTTCCCGACAAGGAAACTGCCTTCCTACCCTCAAGAACGTTAGTACCTTTTATTCCCATGATACACTATAATTTCATAGTTCTCGCTTCGTGTAATGTTGCAATTTTATTTTCGATATTTCTAGGGAGAGCCCCGACACCGTTGTTATAGATCGGGAAACTTGGCGCACGCCGGAGTAAGTATATAACCTATCTCGTTATTCAAAATATTCTAGTGCATGTCGTAATCGCGCGGAAACATCCACTTTCAGCCCACCACCACCTCAGGATGGCTGGTGATACAAGAGAAGCGAGCGCCAAAGTAACGGCATGCAAAAGTAACAGACCTTTTCGAATAAACAAAAGACTGCTAAGGCGATCAAAGTGTTTTTTATCCCACAGAATAGTGAACCAGTTTGGACGTCTTGAGTTTCATCTCATCCTTCTAGCATATTTCACGCAAGCTTTCAACGTCTTTAGACTAATTCACAACATGGAGACGAATGCAGCTGCACTAGCTTCCCCCATAGTATTATTGGCAATGCAACGATACGTCCCGACGAGACGCTTTTCCATACGAACCAACTGCATCCAGGATGATTTCATCAAGGGTTCCAGACCATCGTTTGTGTTCACAACGCCTTCGTGTTCCTTACCTGCATAAAGTGAAAGTAAAATACACGAGATTATTATATACATATTTTTTTCTTATTTGGGATGCAATGGACTATTTAAATGGCGCACTTGGTAATTTTAACACAACGTCCCCAAGAGTTGATTCAAATTCCCAAGAAATGTCTGGTACTGGGAATCCTTTGACTTCACAGTTCAAGGCCACTCTTTGTCCGGAAGTCGAAACAACGTCTATGGGCCCAGTTAGTATCCAAGGCCGAGTTGGACATGGTCCCAAATGCTGAAGCTTGAGAGATGAATTCTTGAGCCTCATAGCGTGTTCGTGAAGGGCGCAGGGCGTTGGATAAGTCTCATTGTTACTCCCGCAGGCCGGACTCTGCTCCATGCAGACGCAAACTGCTTCTGCGTCATCCTACACATCTTTTTTAGTTAGTTGAGAATCGGCTTGCACATGGCAGTAACTTCTATATAGATAAAGTCGGTCTGATTGTTTGATTGCATGCCGGTTACGGTCCAACCCACACCGTGAGAAATGAAGTGATGAGAGCACGGGTCAGCGACATCATCCGTCTTAACGATTCGTTACAATTTATTGCATGAGCGTGGGAGTTCATTATTACGGTAAATAAATGAAGTATTTTCGTAGTCTTCTATTGCACTGTCAAAACAATGCTGATACCTAAGACTTACATTTATCATGGTTAGAACCAGCAGAACTTTCACAGAATTTTCAATGAGATCATTCTGTATCAGGTATCAGACAAAAAATATTAAGTAAGACAGTGTTGCTGGCATTTAAAATATTTAAAAAGAAGTACTACTGTAAATACTTTTGATACTATAAGCTATACCAAGCAATCAGATTATTCCTTCTCAAAAGTTTGACTGAATACCATACCTCTTCGTGAAGATCAGGACGTAATTGGCAGAGATAATTTCTCGCACAGAATCCTTCGTTACGACTTTTGGGAAGCAATTCGGGAATACTAGCATTCCAGCAGCTATCCCCATCTAGTCTGGCGCAAATACCAGTAGCGCAACATTCACAAGAATCAGGAACAGAACCCAGAAGGCATTTGCTAGGGTTGTCGGGGCATCTGAAGTTATGTCAAAGAAATTTAAAAAATGATAATTCGTTTTTTTTTACATCAATAGTACTTTTGCCCACCTGTAATCAGCACACTCATTACAACCCTCGATTTGCACTTTCGTGGTTATGTTCTGTACGACATTTTCTTCCACAAGACATTTCACTTGCTGTCTGCTAGTAATGCTCAATAATAGTACCAGGAACACTCCCCTACGAGTCATTTCACCGACTGAGAATAGCCAAGCGCGACACGTCCAGCCCACGACGATGGACAAGGGAAGCAGGGAGAGGGTACAAGTTTACTGTCCCGTATTATGCGGCTCTACGCATCTACAATACGACGAAGAGGAAGGAGTGTCAGACGTAGATAATTCACGATAGTTAATTTGTGACGCGTTTTTACAAAAAAAAATCAGAAAAAACTGATCATTCGAGAAAGTTCGCAAGAATGAACGCAGTTGCTGTACTTTTTGGTGACTAATTTAAAGTTATTTATAAGACTGATAGTCGGTCCACGAATTCAATGTGTTTTTTTGACAGCTCGCAAGTACTGCAATCCTTAACAAAAATCATGCTAAAATGTAAAAATAAAATATATTCAGTGCAAAATCATATGTATACATGTTTTGTAACAAATATTACATAAAGTGGCACGCGTGCCTTACTAAAGATTGTTTTTTTTCGTTCTGTCATAAAATAAATCGAATTCGTGGATCGGCTGTCTGCAGAAAATACGTGTGATAATAAATATCGTGAAAGTTATGTTTTCTGCTTGTTACACTTTGCGATTATACCGTGTAAGAAGACTTTTTTATGATAAAATTTTTTTTTACTTCAATTATCTTTATTTACTTGCTTTGTGAATGTTTTCGTGCAATATAATTTATCAGCTCATCCTGTTAACATTCCTCTATAGTTGCACTAAGTTAGGCAGAGAGTGTTTTCCATTGGCATGTAACGTTTAGTAACATTCGCTTTTGAGGTATTTGGAATGTGTACGAGATAGTAAATTTTGAGTGCATTCTAGTAAGAGTTTAAATTCTGTATAATAACATTGACCACCATTTCTGAAATATTTATTCCACTTTGCTGCAATTTACATGGATATTAAATATTACAAATAAAAGTACATTCATTATGACATCATGAACGCAATCGCTCATTGAATTTATATTTAACTTTTTTGCATGATGAAAGATCATGCATTTCCTATATTTATTTTTACTTTGCTGTTACCCGGACTCTGTACACTTCTCTTGATACGCTCTTCTATTTGTTTCTTATCTGTATTTAATGCTGTGGATAAGAGTGACACGCACTTCAAAACTGTGTTTGATCTATTTTCATTATTTTTCTTTGTAACCGTGTTTCTATTTTTATCACGTGAAGTACTCTGAGTGATGCAATTTGTTGCACAGCAAAATTCGCAATTCGAGGCGCAGGACAATTTATTAAAGCCACATACACATTGTTGAGGATGTGCTTGACCCTTGGACAAGCACTTGTTGTCAGTTGGTTGATCATATAAACGAATATTACCAGAAGTGCAATTTAATGCACAACAGTGATTGCAGTCAGCTGCACAGGAATTTTCGTCAGGTCCACATCTACACTGCATTTTTGGAAAATCATCTTTTATTGTATCCTTACCGGAAGTTTCACACGAATGTGCAACTAAGGACGATACAAGTTTCAACTGAGAACCTTGATTCTTTGAATTCCAAGGTATATCGAATTTAGGACTTGCTTCGGCGCATTCCAAAGCGCAGCAGAAAGTACAGTCAGGTGCGCAAGACAGACCGTCATGTCCGCACATGCACTGCCCATGATATTTTGCAAATTCTTCACGATCAATTGGAATATGATGGGAATGGTCGTCAATGGTTTTGGAATTTTGTTGAAATTCTGCGAATTTTACACAATTTCCTGCATCTAGTTTTTTCACCAATTTGTTCAATTGTTGATCCACAGCACGAGTTGGTATGCATATTTTGGTTGTTTTGTTAAAACAACTAAGATTATCAATTTTTCGAGGTTTTGCAAAAAAATGTTCATGTAAATTACTGTCAGACATATTCTTGTGCTTTGACAAAATTGAATATTTCCGAACAGGGAGTGTGATATGCTTTTGGATGCATGTGGATGAGTTAGTAGAAGCTGGTGCGGATGAACTACGTGGTGCCCCGAGAAGCGGAGGGAACCACGGCCAAGAAAGTACCGCAAAACAGATTGGGCATTGAAAGTTACTTGGTTTCTTAGGCAAACGATAGAAATTGCAATTATTCTGAAACGTGGAGGAGCTTCCGGTATTGTGATTGTAAAACTGTAGATGCGATGCTGGGATTCTACAAAAAACAATGAAATGTAACTTAATGAATTAAAAGTCTTATAGAGTAGAGAAACCAATCACTTTCTTTAGTAAAAGGATAAATCACTTACCTTTTCTTGTTTATTTTTCTAGAATCCTTAAAGCCGATATCATCCGCTTGAATTTCTGCAAGAATACAAACAACACAAAATATACATAAACAAACGGATACAACATGTTCTAAGATTTATTACATAGCCCCCAAGTGTCTTTGGAATATCTAGTCAGCACAGCTAATAACGACTTGGTAGAACAATTGAACTATAAATAATTATACAATTTTTTATATGTTCGTAAAAATCATTTAATCATCGACCTGAAAATCTCGAACATACTTTCTTGACATTGAAATATCGGTGGTAGAGGGCGAGGCCGGAAGCCCAGGTAACGGCAACGAGGATCAGCAGGATGAAGGAAATGAGGGTGAGTGGACCAGGCACGAAAATCGAGCGGCCAATGTTCCCAACGTAAGAGATTAAATTGCAGCCACCCCTTTTGCATTTCCAGTTGCAGTTGCAGACGCAGGTGCAAGTGCATACAGGTTCCACCTCGCCGCCACCTACTGGAGGCACCACACCGTCATACACCTTTAGTCACAAGGGTACATACAACCATCAGTGTTTATCTAACAAGGAAATTCTTATTATAGGATATCACACTGTCATTTAACAACGTACGAAATTTTCGGATATTAGTTTCATTTTTTTTTTCCTACCTACTGGATCTATCCGCTATTACTCGTCGCAAGAACTTCTTATGCTAAGAACTTTTGTTTCGATTTTCTGCGCGATTCTAATCATAATTTAATTTTTGGAACAATTTTTGTGGCCCATGGCCCACCATTTGCGAATCGTTGCCGATCGCGAGCTACAAGTTCGCTTCCTGGTTTCCGTTTTTTTCGAATAGGGGAAGGGACTTTATCGATCGTTCTTCGATTAGCCTCTGCAGCATTCCGTCGCAATGCTACAGGGGTGGCTGAATTAGGGGATGGCCGGGGAGAGACGGGACCACTTTGTGCTACCGATGGTGTAGTTTTCATAATTGAACGTTTTACAGGAACTGTCAATAAATCGACATGACCCGGTGAAAAATCGATTTTAGAGGACTCTTCATTATCGACGATGATAGAAGGTACCACGGGTAGAATCTGTAAATCATTTGCTATTGGCATATGTATAGATTCATCGGTTGGTTCGGACGTAACGTTTTTAGAAGATTTCTGATTAAGTGATATAGTGTTATCAGATAAAATTTCATTGTAATTAACGTCAATGATTATAGATTCCGTACTACTTGGACTTAGAAGCGTGGACTTGGGGATCGAAACATCAGTGCAATTCAAAGAACAACAATAATCGCATTCGGTAGCACAGCCTCTCCCACCAGGCCCACAATCACATTGAAAAGCCCTACCAATCTCTCCATCACCTCCATCTCCTTCGTGATCGCTAGAACCACAGTTACGTGGAGACTGACCTGATCCTCTGCATGGCGTGGAACACGTGCTGGAACCACCAGGTGACGACGACCTGGCAAGAGATCTTGTGGGCGATGAAGTCGAACATCGGTAAAGTGTTGGAGTGCGACACCGTGGGCCCATTTTTCTACAGGATGCGCATGGCGGTATTGGACGACATGGTACTGGAGGTGGAGTACTAGGTCGACAAGGTGATCTTGGCGGACAGGGAGAATCGGATCGACAAGGTTTCACTCTTGGAATTGCACTGCGACACTTGGTAGACGTGCAGGGATCACAGGGTGGAGGTAAACAAGGTTGACACTGAGTGCAACAACACTTTGGACCTGGTGGGAGTCTTGGCATGGGACAGCATAACTTAGCGTTTGGACACCGGACCTTTGTTCTCGGGAATCTTCGTTCACTAGGTGGACATGCGCATTCTGGTGCAGATGGACAATCGCAGGAACATTCCCGGTCACTGCGGGCATCGACTTGAATCGGAGGTGGACAGTTACAATTTCTCGGCATCGGTTGACACATACAGGAACCACCTATGCACTGACAGCAACTTCTTTTCTTCAGAATTGGACGAGGCGATGGGGCACAGGGTTTACAACTGCTTGGTATCTGACAGGGTATCGGGCAAGGATCCGGTACTGGGCAGCGTGTAGCTGGTGGACATGGTGGAGGACATGCAGCAAAATTCGGTGGGCACTTTCCTATCTGACCATTGGAACCAGGGGGTGAACATCCTTCGTATGATCGTAGAGGGCTAAACTCTTCTAAATTCGGTGAACCGCAGGATGTAATACTTGGTGAACCGCAAGCTCCGCCTGCTAGACGACCATCGCAGCATTCCTGACGGTTTCCAAAAATAGTCGAGTTTTTAAAAAAAATTCTCTCTGGTCTCGAAGATCGTACCTGACAATCGGTTGGTGGGAGTGTCGACGGGGTACAAGAAGTGGGTGGTGGTGCGCATGGATGGCATGGAGCAGCAATCTTACTAGAATATTCATAATGGTGAAAAATTACTTAGAAAAGTTACATTATTTTTAAAAATTTTCTCAACTTTTTTCGTTAATAAGATTTCTTACCATGAACGACAGTTGCAGCATTTACAATTCTCCTGGCGGCCATGATCACTCCATTGCCGACGTAATTCACAGAAATTTGAAAGCCATTCGCAATTGGGCTTTGGTGGAATATTCCGATTCCAAGCTTCTTCCTCCGCGCATTGACATGGTCCTGGACAGGCTCCGGTTGCGGCGGTGCCGCTGGGACGAAATCCACCACAATCAGCACGATCCAGACAACCCACGTTGTTTTGACACAAGCATGATCGGATGCGAGGTTCTGACGCAGTACATCCATTTTTTGAGCCGGCACAACTCGATCCTGTTTCGATATTTAAAGAGGATTTCAATCCACCAAAAATAGTCGGAGTGATGTCTGCGAAAGAAGACCTTAAACCTTCAATCCTCAACAAGAGGACTGAAATGAAAGCAGAGCAGCCCTCTTCAGAATCTCTGTATTGTAGATATATTTAATATCCTTCAAGAGTCTTTAGATTACTTTACTAACTCAAGAATTACAGGAAATGTTTAATTTGCTTAGATAATACAGTCTTCTTCTTGTTCTGCAGATCCCAAGCATATTTATTAAACTTAAATGGAGTTTGCTAAAAGTACAACTCATATCATATCTACGGAGTTGAACGTTCGACTAACCACAACATCCTGTTCCTGGGAAACGTTCCTGTCCACCCTTTCCTTCACAGCAGGACATGGCAATGTCACTTTCGGCAGCGAATATAGTTCTTCACTTTGAAATTATGACAGTCGATGTTCCAAAATATGGACGTGTCCTTTGAGTTACTTTACATTTTTCTGATTTGTCGTTCCGCTGCATTTTATCGAAAAAAAGATTCATAACCGGGATGCAGGATTTTACCTGACATCTTGAGTGTTCCAGCATTCCTTTGAACCAACTCGGGAATCAAAAACAAAGAAACCAAGGTCTTTCATTCTTTTTTGTTTTCACAGCTAATTGTTGCAAAGTTCTCCTTTATAAAATTCTAATAATAATACACAGCTGATCAGCTCAAATGTGACACAGTTGGCTGTCTCACAGATATTAAATGCACAGGGCCACTTCACTTGGTCTATTGTATTTGATGAGTTAACCTCACAATCATACGTATGTATGCACTACGTTTCGTTAGCTCTGACATTAAAAATGATATCCTTAATAATTTTGAATATACCTGCAATTTGATATAGCACAATAAAATTACACGCCAATTTCTAAATACGACATAGAAGATGTTTCTTAGAGGCTTAAACAACTATGTGTAGACACAATTTAAGTACAAAACTCTTTGATTCATCAAGCTATAAGTTACTCTAAATATACAAAATGGAATCCATTTTCTCTCAGTCATCTATAAACCGCTATACACCTTTTTTTGAAAAAATTTCTTTGTATAATTTGGCATATTTATAATAACCATACTCATTATTGAAGTAATTAATCGACATTTCCTATTCATATTGTACGGAAGACAAGAAATTATACCTTCTATTATTGAAATTTTCACTACAATACACTTTAGCTTTCTTCCTCCTTGTAGTGGATTTATACTTAACGCCAGGAAGTACAAGTTTTACCTCATCTTTCATCAATTTTCATTATTGTATTTGTAAATCAAAATCATTAATTAACCATCTTTCCATTTATTATATTACATTTTACATATGCATTACTCTTGCTGGAAACCAAGAGAACTTTTTATTAAATACTATATTAATGTAGGTCCACCGTATTGTATTGTATAAACATAAAGAAGTGTTGAATTTTATTTTTTAGTTCATTTTAACTCCTAAAATAAGTATATTCAAAATCATACTAACAATATCTTGAAAACATGCTATGTGATATCCTCAGTACATTCTGAATTTAGAAAAACTGAGAACATCAGATCATCCTCGGTACATACTTAGAATATACCCGTATGTTCCACGGTTATCTTGAGTATACATATGTATATGTAAAAGACGATGAATATATTCTGAGTACATAGTCAGTACAACTATGTACATGTGCTATCTGGGAAGTGGAGTAGCAATTACAACGATTATATCGAAGTCATCGCCCTATTCAATAATAATAAGTAGAATTTCAAGTATTTATAGTATTATCAATATTGCCATTAAAGAATTAGTTGGTTCAACTTAATGGGACTTGGTACAACAAACCTAAAAGATTCTTTTTCTTCTTGGCCTTTTTCGAAGAAAAAGTATTCTTCCTGCTACTTCTTCCTTCAACGAGATGAAAGCATATTATGGTTGGTTCATTCAAAGAAATCGTAGCAGCTGAAGTTGGTTGAACATAGAAACCAACTGGATGCGTTAACTTCAGTTTATGTGTTTGTTCCGATTTTACATATGTAGGTAATTGTAATGATATGTATTATTTACAATTATAATTAAAATTACAATAGTAATGACTTCGGAACGCACCCATTATAACGTATAGTTAACTCTACAGCCGGAAGAAGAAGATAAAGAAGATAGTAGATAAGTTCAGGTCGAAAGCAATCACAAAATATTTTCTAGCGTTAAACCTCGGTAACAGTCATTCGATAATATTAAATAAAAATAATTATTATTTCATAATATTCTCTAAGTAATAATCATTTCGCAAGATTTTTACAAACCTGATAGTCATAGTACAATATATTTTATTATTTTAACCCGTACTTCATGTCTGGAGGAATGAATAGAAACATTGTCGCCATCTGTGTGTATTACTGTGAACTTTTTATTCGATATTTATCAGCTAGTGAAAACAAAAATTGCGGCTAGGGTAAATCCTTCTTCTACTTAGAGTTTAGTACATATGGAACTAGATGTCGCTATCAAAAAAGTTCATTGGCATTGGGGAACGGGCAACCTGACTTGTAAAACGTAGGTATCGTACTAGGGTAAACGGCCCTGTTATTGAGGCCGTTGTAGATTATGAGGTCGAGGACATAATTTTGACTGTAATAAATATAATTTTTGTTGAATAGTAATCGAATTATCAGCTAATTAAAAAGCGTTTTTCACTTTATATTATTGGACAGACACACTGTTTTTAATAAAATTTTTAGAATACAAATTGACCAGTGAATAGTGCGACACGGGTCTCAGTGACTCCACAGCGGTAGTGCTTGTCAGTGCGAGTAGTTCCGACGAGCTACGTCGTTGCGAATTTTGTTCGTCGTGTATGTTTAAAACGACATAAAAATGGTGGCAACATCTTCAGCAGGAACCAGACTATCGATGAGATGAGAAATTACTTACCTTCCGGTTAGATATTTGTTGAAATTCGCAGGCTCAATAACTGCGACACATAATTCGGATTGTGTCGTTCTGCTGTTGATACTCGTTTGTATGGGGATATTTGGAATTGGCAGACAGTGGGTACGCACAAGCTTTATAAATTGCGCAGGCGTCATAAATTGCGCAGGCGCCATACATTGCGCCAAGGGCCTTTACAAATCAGGTACACCGAACATCAAAAAGTGCGACATGTGTGTTTCTCCCCCTCAGAAACCCCAGCAGCAGAGAAGCGCTACTAAAAATATTATTTTATTAATAAACCTTAATTGTTCCACTTGTATAATAGGTCAATCCCATTCGGAGGGCTTTAACGTACGTGTTCAAACCCTCAATATTTAGTTTGGCTATATCACGCGTGAATAAATAGCAAAAATCTGACACGTCCGCTCTTAACGCATCATTAACTGGGCCGTTTACCCTAGTCGCTGGTTCCTAAGGTAGCGGAGATTTTCAATTTTTTATACTATCTAATTATTCAGCTATGCATTTTAATTCATATTAATAATAATAATGTCAATTGGAAACGAATCTTGAACAGTAATCCAATTAAAAGATGAACTTCGAAAGCGTGGTACTTCATTGAACGGAGAAAAACAAGATGTTGACAGATGAATATACGATGGTTCGACGGTTTATGCAAAGTAAGTTTCATGAGCATCAAGAGACTCGGTCGAGTCTCGCGCCAAATACACGCAACCGGCTGTACAGGGCGCAGCTCCCCGAGACTCCTTACTCGAGCCAACTCCTTATCCCCCAAAAACACTTACGTGTAAAAAACTACTACTACGAGGCCAAGTACTTAAGTCACTACATGTTTGCCAATTATATGATCTAGCACTGGCTCATCATTTTAAATCCGTATTCAAAATTTCCTATAACGTTTTCTCTGCTCTTTTACATTACTACTGCTTCCCGTAGTTGATTATGATTTAATGGTCATTCAATAATTTATAAATTCCTTATCGATTCCTTATCGAGTATTGGAACGAAATATCTTATGAACCGCTATATATGAGGAATAGTACATTATGATACAAGTGCGGAAAGTTGGTGATTCCTGAGGAGTGTGACGTTTGCCGTCGAAGCGAAGCGAGGGTGACAAACGTCACACGAGTAGGAATCACCAATCCGCACGCGTATCATATACTATTTTTTCTAACAATGTACGGAAAGTTCGCAGTATGTGCACCAAAAAGAAGCACGAAATGGTCGACTCTTGATGAGTTCAGAGTTTGCGGGAGTGTTATGATTGCTGCACACTCTGAACTCATTAAGAATGGACCATTTTGTGCTTGTTTTTTGGTGCGCAAACTGTATACTTTCCGTACAGCGTTGCAAACAAGTGATTTTGCGGGCAATAAAGTCATTATTGCGAGAAGAAAAAAACTCTGAACAAAAGAAATGAGATGTGAACCTACAGGCATAAAAATATGGTTATTTTAAAAATAGTCGGGTAAAAAGTAGTATATGCCACACTGAAGGAGCGCGGATTTTCCTCCCTAGTGGCATAAAGTACTATTTTACGATCCGTGTCTATGATTAGTATATAAAACGCGGCACGTAAAATGTCTCGTGTCGACTTCAACATAATTTCCATAAAATTACTTTTGAATAAACGATCCATTTTAATTTGATGAACCGATTTTAATTCATACTGAGTACGAAATCCTAATTTTCTCCATTATAGGTATGGAACGTTGCTCAATGGACAGATGTTCAATGGGGCGATGTTCCAGTCTTTCCCTGGCGAATACACCCCCGCCATTGCCCTGGGAAACTGGTCACGGGGGTTGCCGAGACTCGACGCTCACGTGAGGGAAGGACGCCGCCACGCAAACGGAGGACACGTCGTCCCCTGATCATGCTAGTTAGTACCGCGTGGTGGCAAGACATCAGCTGCCTTACAGGCAACGACCTCATTCCTATCGGCAACATCCCCTGGAGGAAGCGGAACAATCCTTACTGCGGGACTTGGGTAGCGAGAACCTCGAAATCCGCGAAGAACGGCGCCTCGAGTACAATTGGGTTAAAAGTCTACCGGATCTTCTTCGGGACGTTGACACTCTTTGACTTTTGTTCTGCAGCGCAAGGGGACCAGGATGAATATCTGGAGCGAAGAATCGCCGAGAGAATTCAATAAAACATCCATAGAGATTCTGCACTGTGACATTTCGTCGCTGTACCTTGGGAAGATGGATGTTTCTCTAGTCTGTAACAATTAATCGTAATACTATGCGAATAGCAAACATTATACAGGAGTGAAACACTGCCCCTCGATAAGGCCTCTGTACTAACTATAGGAACTCATTGACTGTATAACTATTGAGTATTTAACTTGGATAAACGGCGTATGACACGTCATAAACGACTTTGTATCTCATAATAAGTGTAAGATCAATTTTTTCTATTAATGAAACATAATTAAAATTTCATGACGATCGATGTTCAAAGGTGCAAGTTGAAATACACATAAATGACTACTGATTGATAATAGAAAATGTTGAATAAATGAATTAAGGTGGTTATATTCAAAATTTCAAAATTCATTATCTTTTTAATTTTTGGTACAAAATAATTCATATTGTACCTAGTTGCTTTTGTTCAATATAGACTTCATTGTCCGTTTAGATTTTTTAATAACTTTGAAGTAAAAATAAAACTTTAACTTAACAAATTTAAGGTTATTGTTCATATTTAGATTAAAAAATTATATTTATTATTATTACTATTGTATTAGTCAGAAGTTGCACGCGCATAAACAGTTGGGCAGAGTTGTTATTTTTTTCGCGCATAACCCACTTGAAAAAATGTGTCTTTTGTATTTATAATAGTATAATATTAATTTAGTTATATCATTTTTAAAGAAGTAACATATTGTTTTTAATTTAGTTTAAAATTTTGTATTATAACATAAAAGCTCAATTTTCATTTTCAACTATAGACATGAACTTGATTACTATAATTCGGACATAACTACTTTAACTCCACCACTGAGTAATTAACCTAAGGAAATACATAGCGTCGTCTTCTATGTACATGTGCGGATTTTTTTAATTTCAAAATATCGATAACGACAAATCGATACTGCGAATCCGTACCTAATTCTTCTCAAGGGACCCGTCAGATATTTAACTTGCACGTACTACCGATCCCATGGCGTATAGTTACGCGAATGAACGAATAAAGCAAATATGTAGAAACAGTATGCGTTGCTCGTATACATATATTCGCTTTTATGACACGGTACAAATAAGCATCAATAAAGTAAAAACTACTGCAGGTAAAATCGCGGAGCGATTTCATATTTGCACGTCCAAAGCTTACAATTTTGCACGTTCGAACGACGACAAGTAAACCGTCCTGGAATTTATTAGGAAATCCGCAATAATCCCAAATGATTAAAACACCTTGCAGATCATTCTCGTGGAACGCGACGGTGGATAGTACAATAATTTCATAGTTCTCTCGTTCGTCATTATCTACCTCGGACTTTTGTTCGTTATTATTATCCAGAATTCTGATTATTCCCGAAAAAAAAATCTGACAACCACGTTGTCTGGTTTCGTTTTTGTTACACCAGTCGAGCAACGAATGCAGTTGAAAGCGCTTGGGACGGCGCTATGTGGGTTGTGAACAAAGAAACAAGAGAGGAAGAAAGGGTAGTACAGAAACGTGCAAGCGGGACCTATAACCTGAAATAATCGTGGAAAATGTTCAGCGAGTAGTCGAGCGCACCACAATGTAAATGCGTAGCACCCCTTAGGTCGAGAAAAAAATATCGTAACTGCGTAATATAGTTTCAGCAGGTTTTTTCTCTATTTTCTCTCATTTTGTTATGGAATTTCCTTAATGAAATTTAAAAGCAATGCGTAACAATACAAAGAATAAGGTATGAATGAAGTGTGAAAATAATCTAATGAAAACGGAAATCGTATATTCGAAAGACTCCAAGGGTGTAGTTACTAAACTTTAATGATAAGTGATATCTTTAATAAAGATCATTTATAAGATTAATAAATTACTAAATAGAGCGACTCCAAAGTGAGAGTGAATAGTTATTGTCGAGTCGTATACTCTTAACGCTACCATCTGTAAACGTGAAACATAATGAGTCGCAGGTGTATGTAATGGAACAAGATTATATGATATACGAGGGTGGTGCGAGTAGTCCTCAATCACTCAGTGATAAAGTTAAGAGTAAAAATTTTTCCATAGAAAACACTATTTTTCCTTTTTATATATAAAATCTACTACGGAACATATATGTTTTTAATTTTACTTACATAAGAATAAGTAGGATGATATTGTGGCAAAACTACGATTACGGATAAATTGGATTTCTTCCTTCGCACCACCCGGCTCGAAGCAACAGGAATGCAATAAATAACGTAATATTTCCAATTTCGAAATTATGCTCGGGTCCGTACCTTATACTCGAGGTAACGTAGACGCATTTATAGGTTTAGCGTATTGCGTAACCATCTGTGCGATACAACTATACATACGTATAAAAGCGAACGTAGCGAAGCTTCTTGGAAACTGGAGGAATGAATCTGCTACAATCCACCCGCTCAGCCAGAATGGTTGTAGCAGCTGTTTCGTACTACGCTGCCAAGGTTTAAAATTACTCTGTTATCGAATTGTAACGTTCACTAATAGCGTATGCTAAGTTAAACCGAATAACTTAATTAATACATTACAATGCTCATCTTTAAAGTGTGTATAAAGGCGTATGCGTGGATGTTTTAAATCGTGATGTAACGTCGAAGTTTGGGAAATGAAAAGCAATCGCAATGCACTCGAAATAGCGAGAGATTTTAAGGTTACCTCGTAAAGTTACGTAATGGTTTTCCTTGTTCTCTCGACATTTTCGTCGAAACGCGAACGAACATTGTTATCTATATCAGCAAACTTTGAAATAATAAACAACATTTTTTGAATATCAGTCTTTATGAATATCGATAAACCTAAGTTTGGTTCATACGCGAAGATTGTTGTAACGCTTTGACTTACATTTAGTTCCATCTAGCGGATGTAACGCGAAACTTGTCGAGACTCTACAAATCTAAGGATTGTACGAGTTGCTCGGACTCATTCGCTATAAGGTTGGACATATGATCGACAAAGGAATGCGGCGGCGTCGAGACGTCGCCTTGGTAAACAGCTTGGTAAGCTACAGAACGTCACCAAATAAAGAATGTCTTCCGTCCATTTTCTTGCCACTTCCTCTGTAGAGACTTTCAACCTTCCCACCGTTCCTTTATTTCGAATGCTTATACGTTTTTGACCAAGTTTTGGCCTCTGTGCATAATAGTTTATTGTATTTTCTTTCTTCCGGATCTCTTTTTCTGTAGTTATTGCGTTATGGATTTCCCAGTGACTTTTAAATCATTAAAAATTTCCCGATAGATCCCAACCAGACCGCAATGCATCCGTTCGCTTGAACGTTACCAACTTTCTCCCATTCCCACGTAATTCACTCTCATTTGGTTTCATTGTCAGATCTTTTAAAGTAGAGCAACCCCTACCTTGAAAGATGACTTCAGAAATGTTTCCAGAACCTGGCATCAAGTATTTCAAAGTTTTGATACTTGTAATCTGAATACGTTGGGTTCTTCTCATGTTCTCTTTCCACCTTCCATTTGCTAGGGTGAAACCACCCTTCTTCGAAATCGAAACCGGAGATGATGGATTCAGCTGGATAACGCAGTGGTCGGTCATTCTGGATAAACGAGGACATATATTACGTTCCCGGCACTGCCGCGGATTCGGGCAGACTCCAACAACCATCACTGGTAGTCCGAGCCAAGGCGGACCGGAAGTGACATTCCTGGGAAAGAGAAATCATTGATGCGTAATCGGCGCTCGTTAACCGAGGCCATTCGTCTGTCGGACTAAAGTGCTCGTAAACACTGGCGCGTAAACACAACCGATACAGAGAATCTTACTTACGGTTGGTCGTTTTGTACAGCTGACTGAGGAATCACCCTGATGCGCAATGGAGATATTCTGAAATGCGTGTTTATCCATGGAAGGAAGGTCGATTCGTAAAGCTTTGAATTAATGATCAAGAGACTCGGTCGAGTCTCGCGCCAAGTACAGGCAACCTGCCGTACAGGGCACGGCCCGCTGAGACTCTTTACTCGAAGCATCTCTTGTACCTGTGTTTCGACTCAAATATCTTATGAACGGTTGTATGTGAGAAAAATTCATTGACACATTCACTCTAGGAATCGAGGGTTCTGAATTGATTGCCACCAAATTCAATAT